>CAEGAE010027757.1:0-21100 GCA_903067095.1 Girardinus metallicus
GTTAATTGTGTGACACAGTGAAAAAGCACAACAATAGAGATAAAAAGCGCATATATATATATATATATATATATATATATATATATATATGAAATAATTTTTTCATGAAAGAATAAAATATACAAAACATAAAATATTGTGCTTTCTTTATTTTAATCTGAGATGTGAATATTTCACTATATCTCTACTTTTTGGTATCACTTAAATTATTACATTATGATTATGACATAATGGTAGAAAACAATAAGGGAAGGAAGAGCGGCAAAGTATAGGAGAGTTATACATACAGGTGTGCAGGTGATAGCGCAAGTATGAAGATGTTTGACATTTGCATCTTCCATAAATGCTTTTATGGAAGATGCTATGCTAATGGGGAAAGAAAGCTGTCTTTAGCTTGTACACATTTGAAGGAAAACTGCCTCATTAGGCTTTGTTTGTATTACACAATGTCAAAGTGGAATAATAATATTAGCAATGATCGTGGATAAACAATTATTACTGCTCATCAATCTGAGAAGGCTTGTTAGCCAGCATAGTTCTGCAGTGGTAACCAGTCAAGGTTGAGACAGTTAGAAAAATCATACAAAAACTATGGTTTAAAAGGCCAACAGTAGATACCTGTTCCTTTAAGAGATAATGGAAGCATGCCTTCCTTTATGCAAAGTTGCATCTGATTATTACAATAACTCTGACGAATAAAATCAAAGTAAAAATGCCTTGCGGGAAAGTACAATACCATGTTCAAGTCAAAGTGTAGATCTCATCCTGACAGAAATACTGTAGTGTGTCCCGATGTGAGTTATGCAGGAAC
This sequence comes from Girardinus metallicus, assembly GCA_903067095.1. Lineage (NCBI taxonomy): Eukaryota > Metazoa > Chordata > Actinopteri > Cyprinodontiformes > Poeciliidae > Girardinus > Girardinus metallicus. The sequence goes on from CAEGAE010027757.1 coordinate 812, forward strand.
AAGTGCCGGCAAATCTAACTGAATTGACTCAAGCTATAAAGAACAGTGGGCCTAAGTTACTCAACAACTATGCGGGCGATAGATAATATAACACAGGAAATAACTACTTCAAGTTTTTGCTGCTAATTGAGTATCATCCAAGCTGCTAAATCGTGGTGTGTAATTAGTGTTTCCATGGAATATTAGTTTTTGTGTGTTGACAGTTTTAATGTATGTCTGCCATTTACAAATGTATCATAAAATAACTTTACTTAGTTTTGTAAACCATTAGGAGAGACTGTAGTTTGTGAAAAGGGAAACTTTGCAAACGTGCGAGATTATTTTCAGCCGTGGAATAATTGTCATTTGACATGGAAGCAAGAACTTACAAAATGCCGATTGACTTGGAGTAGACCACTGCGCTTTGGGTCACGGTAGTGAGGAAATTGTAGCATAAGGCGACTACTGTGCGTTCAAAGAAGAGTTTGTACTGAGATAACGATCAGGATTTCTGGAACAGAGAAATGGAACACGAAGTTCTGGCAGAGTTAAATCAACACTGTGCTGAATCTGTTTGGTCTTTTTCAGAATTGGTTATTTCCGTTATTTCAACAGGAAATTTAGTCATTTTAATATTTTGAACAGTTAAACCTACTCAAACTTTTGTTGATATAATTCTGTAAGAATTAAATTAATACCAATTCTGAATAGGACCAAATAGACTCGACACAGTGTTGGCTTAAATCTGCCAAATTGCAGCTTCTGCTGAAACTGAATTTCTGCATAGATGTTTTCTGCATGCTCTGTTAATCTTCCCTTCAGATAGGATTATTAAAGAAGTCATCAGAAAACATAGACTCCCTGCTTCTGGTGTAACTGACATACAGTTATTTGTATCCAATTAAAAATAAATTCTTAGTTGAAATAAAAGAAAAACATAGGGGGAAAAAAGAAGAAAGATGCAAAATAATAGACTTTATCTTTCCTGTGTGCTTAATAACGTTTTACTTGAAGTAAAAAGTGTGGGTCACTCGGGGACTTGGTATTTCTTTGCCAAGAAATTAGTCAGGAATTTCTCAAAAGATAATTAAACGATATAAAAGGAACATCAATCTAAAAACAAACATCTTTTTGTCCATGAATTATTGAGATAGCATTGTTGCTGATCAGCTTTTTGCATGTTTTCACAGGAATTTCTATAGGGGTTTTTTTTTTTTTTGGTGATGAGTTCAAAGTCTTTTGATGAATGAAAAAAGCCAGAGGTGAGTATCGACACTCCTTTGCATGGAAAGTTTACTTGACCTCAGTCAGCTCCAAGCATGCGGTCTCTGCTATCCTGGTCACATTCCTGAACTGCACATTCACGACTATATTTACATCGTGGCTGCAGCTCCCTGCAAACCTCCACCAGTCCCCATTTGTTCTTCCAAATACTAACTAAAGTATCTATTTTACTAAATTGCACTGTAAAGTGCCAGGAGATCTTGATTCCTTTGTCTGATATTACCAAGGTAAGACGATCCATTTTGCGACACTGAATTTTCATGCTGCATTTTTGATTCACGCTGTTGTAAATTCAAAACTTAGTTGTTCGTAACTTGGAAACTGAGCCCAGCACTGACAAAGGCATAAACATATTAACAGTTTTAGAAATTTAATTCAAAGTAAAGAAAGAGAGAAAGAAACAAAGAAAGAAATCAGATTTTGATTTTCTGTATAAATAAATAAGCAAAATCTAATGCTTTATACAACATAAAGGGAGTTGGAACCCCTACCTCTTAGATCATGCTGGTCAGCCAAAGTCAATCATGAGGAATGAAGGATGTTGGTCGGACAGGTAATCAACTTGAGAATGACCCCAGTGCAAGAGTAAAATCATAGCAGCTGAATCTTAGTCAGCCTGATTCAAAGGACAAGACAGTCTGCTGGGAGTCTGACAGAGAGCACCTGGATGTGCTTTAGACCAGGTTTTAAGAAGTGAAGTCTTTGGATGATTGTCATTTGATGAAACAAAAGGTTGAGCTATTTAATGATGAGGAAATTGGAGACTGGATTTCCTCATCATAACATTCCTTATAGCTTAGAAGATAAAAAAAAAAAATGTTTCGTCTAAAGTCATTTATTTTAATTAAAGTTGAACTTGATTAAGTTTGTCAGCTTTGAAATGAGAGAACTATGAGATCTGGGGAGGGGGAGCCATAAACTTAACCACATATCTCAAAGCCTTTGTCTGAAAATTATTATTATTTTCAAATAAGAAATAATATAAAAAGTGAAGCACATTACTGTGCAAATACAGTGCATATGGTTCTCCCACAAAAATGTGTATTTTGCTTGATTTTTGTGAGACAGACCTACACAAAGTATGGCATAATTGTGAAATGCATAGAAAGCGGTCCATGCTGTTCAATATTTCTTGCATACATTATTACTACAATCCCTCTAAATAGAATCAGCTTGCCAGTTCCTTCAGAAGTCATGTAAAGATGACAACCACAAATTTACAGCCAGGTCCTTAAAGTAGTTTATGTTAAAATATATTCTAATGTGAGAATGGCCCAGTCAAAGTCAGGATTTAAATCCTAATGAGAATCTGTGGCAAAACTTGAAAATGTCTGCTTGCAGACACGCTCTACCGCCAATCTGTAGATGGGTAAAGATGGCAGGAATATACCTCAAAAGACCTGCAGCTGCAACTGCAGTGAGGTATAGTGTCAGGGAGACTTCAAACATATTCTCAGACATAAAAAGGAGAAAATTGACAATTATCGATCTCATTCCTTCCACTTCATAATTATGCAATACTTTGTATTAGTCTGTCACACAGAATCCAAATAAAATACATTAAGACCAATGATTATGCCATGATAAATGGAAATAAAAGTTTTAAGTGTGTGTATAGTTTTACAAGGCACTGCAAGTAAAAAGAGAAACAGTTAAAGGTTTACATTCAGGGGCATATTGGCTTCCTCATGATGTGTCACTAGTGTTCAGTGGAGGGCATCATGAACAAGCGGAGATCAAATCCCTCCACGAGTAATTGGACAGACCAGGTAAACACCCACAGTGGATGTTAGCCCCGGGGTCTAAAGGTTTATGATACATTTAGAATATCCACGTTTTAGTATTTACCGCAGAATAATGGCCAAAGCACAAATAAATCTATAAAGTTTTTATTAAACCGACAGAAGGTTTTCCACGAGTCTCCTAACCGAAACAGGAATCCCAAGGCTGCATTTCCAGATAGCTTTGCAATGCGATAGAACGGCGTTTTATTAGTGACATCGACCTCTGCGAGTCAAATTTGAAACTTTTTAAAGCCCTCAAAGGCCGCGACGCTGCTCCGCGCTGGTAGGTGCCACCCAGACAACGTTATGTAACATTTATTGAAATTAAACGCCGCAACGAAGCAGACAAATCACTCTTAAGCTCCGAGCCTGCCATTCCCGCCTCAATACCCGCGGTTACGTAAGAGGATGACGTTTGAGCGACACGTACATCTGGACCGTCAGGCCGAAGCTCGAGGTAGGACAATGGTTGATTAGCGTACACGGCATAATGCGATATTCCATTTAAATTAATGATAGCTATTAAGCGATGAACATCCCACAAGCCGAGGCATGACGACTCAGAGGCAACCTTTGGCTGCCATCAGTGTAATTACAGCAGGTGATGGAGCTGGAGCTGGAGCCCACACCTCCCACACGCTGCCAGGGCTTTTTGTAATAAACTCAGACATCACAAGCAGCTCCTGAGGGGAAGGCATCAAGATACTTGGTGCTATTATAAACTCAGCCTTGTGTGAGAGTTAAAACTCTCATCTGATTCTAGTTCATAATTAACTTGTGTGTGTGTGTTTGAAAACTTTCACTCCCAGTAACGAAATAAAGCCAGAGGGTCCTTTAACTTAACGGTAACTTGCATTTTTGTCTTAAAAGTTGCACAACGTTATGGATAACAAAGACAGATGCAGAAAGCAGGAGAAATGTGTGAAAATAGGTGAAACTGGTTACATTTTATGTCAGTTGACCATGTGTTCATACACCCTGCATGTGATTTCACACAGTTAAATGTTACTCATGTTGCTCAATTGATGGGCTGCAGCGGAATCCGGACTCGTCAGAAAATGCAATCTTTATTCATCACGTGAAAGCAAAGAGTAAAACAGAGAATCTATAGTTGGATATTGAGTCGTCTGATTTAAGTTCACAAACCTTGCAGCCAGAACACATCTGGTGACAATCTGCAGTGTTTAATTTGCATTGATTTGGAAGATGCTTGTTTGGTAAAGGAGGGGGGAAGGAATCCTTGATTCAGCAGATTGCATCATTACCTACTCTACGTATTGACAGGCTGAAAAGCTGAAACCAAAATGTTCTCAAGAGGCTGCTTGCTTAAATAATGAACTCAACAGCCCCTGCGTTGCAAAATGTTAAAACTACTGTCGTCAAACGGGGACGACGGACGGTATCTAAATTTAAATCCGGAGGGAAGTAAAGACAGATAACTTCCATTCTCATTAGCACTTCTTTGACCTTTCTCCAAGAATCACCGCAGCTCTGACGATACTGAAATCCTTTCGCCCTGACATCTGTGGTAATGCCCGACATCCATGACCATGCCTAATAGATAAGACTTTAAGCCCATTCTCGGTAATCCATTCTCACGCAGAGAAGCCAAATGCTTAAATTGCTGTAGCATGCACCTGTTTCCTTTTTTTTTTTCTTGTTGGGTTACAAGTAAACAGCTTTCCCTGCAAAGGTAAGAGTACCTTGTATGAGCCCTTTGCTTTGAATAGTCAGAGTTTGACTGAAATTAAAGCTTTTAGTGTAAAGCTCCTTTGAAGTATCAAGATAAGTAACCTGCCTAATCCGCGAGGAAGTTAAAGGCAGAGAGAAAGCGAGCGAAGAAAAGCAGCTGAGGCAGGTAGTGTAATTAAAAGCTGTGAGGTTAAGGATGTTATCGTTCGTGCTCCTCAAAGCTCAAAGCTCCTCTTTCAGCCATTTCAGAATGAGCTGGTGACAGAGCTGCTATATTTTAATAGGAAGAGAAAATGCAGAAAAGTCCCACAATTCACTGAGCGTGAGTCTTAAAACCTTGCTAACTATAGGCTCCATATAAGAATAGTTCTAATCTGTAAAACAGGAAGAGATTGTAAGAAAATTGTATAATTTTCTCACTTGTTTTAAGACAAATGTCCACCAAAAAAAATATCTTCAGAAACAATTGTGTCTTGTTTGAATTAGATTAATTTAGTTACAAAAATGTTGAAAGCCAAGAATCAAATGCAGATTTAATAAACTTTTTCTGGATTTTTTTCCCCATCTTCCACACTGTTCACAGTTAGTATGACTCATACCTAGATTCAGAAATAAAAAGTTGAAGTAATTTAGGCTCGTCTTAAGACAAAATCGCTAAAGTTCACAATCATTTTATTTCCGGTCAGGCTTTATAAAATGGAACCTGGAAAAATTTTGAGTGAACGATGGAGGAGGGGAGAGAAAAGAGCTTTTGGACAAAAGGACAAGGATTAAAATACAGATAATACAAACAATCTCCGAACCTGGAAAGTACTGAAATCAAATTTCACACATTGCATACAAACGCTGTGTGTGGATTAGAGGAAATCTGCATTATACTGTGTGCCAGTAGCATGTTTTTATTCAACTCTCAAAACGAGTTCAGATGAATCGCTGGAAACTCTCCCCAGCATTGTACAGATGGATTTGGATGCATAATGCTGAAGTAAAAATGATCACAGAAGAACCAAATCAAATTGTTGCAAATGGCTCAAAATGAGGATAAATACGATGACATTTCTTTTGATTGTTTCATGTAAAAAGAGGAGCTCTCCACTAACTTCTCAGCACCTACTCACTACTGCAGACGTTGCCTCAGCAAAGCACTGCTGGGCTTATTTGTTAGAGGATTATTAGATCATCGGTGCACAAAAAATAACCCACCAGGGTAAACGGAAGCCTCTGCTCAGCTGAAACCCATGTTCAGCAATGCTGTAAATAAAAAGAAGAATAAAAAAAAAATCTAGCTCACATTGCTGTGAGAAGACCAGAATGGTTGGTACGTGTACAGTAAAGGAGACGCCTGACTGACCACAACTGCTAACATTCACCAGAGAAATGTTCATGGAAATGCCTCACGGCACCAAAGATGCTAGCGGCGTGAAGTGCAGCCGCACATGAAGAGATGATGAATATGTCAGCAAAGCGAGGCAACGAAGAACGGTTAATCATTTCACAGTGGGGGGTGGGACACAACCAGGGTGCAGCTTGGGGAGGGGCGAACGGGTGGGTGGGTGTTTGGTTTGGACAAATCTATTTTTATCTGGATTCTGTGAAGACAGCTGCCAACCTCCTGAGCACTTTGTAATCACGGGGAACAGAGAGACAGAGACGGGGTACAATTACATTTACATACTTCTGTCAGATGTGAGGTAAGGCGCAATACAGCAAAAGGGTGTTTTTAATGCCGTCATGGGGGACCCGTTGTGGCGTGGGCGCTAGGAATCTCATAAGCTCATCCGCTTTAGTTGAAAGCATTACAGAGTTTGGGGCTGTGTAACTGCCTGTGTGGCGCTGTAATCTGTCAACGTGTCCGGCAGTAATTCCTTAACCAGAACGTAGAATAAAGAAGTGCTCCTGAACAAGCATCACTGTTGAAGAAACCTGCTTCGTTCCAGCTAACAACACTAACACCGGCCTCAAGGTCCCATTTATATATACACTGAAACTCCACTGTGGACTTTACAATTTTAGCAGGTCTCTGTTAGAGGTCACATACTGTGACCCTGACATTTCTCACGCCTCTTTCAGAGCTACTTAGGAGCTCTGCCACATGTTCTGGCCAAAGACAGAAGATAAGGGCTGACGAAGTGACACTGACACAATCCACAAGTCATAAGGCTACAAGCCATAATATCACAGACCACACGCCCCCCACAGAGTGGTGCCACGGCAGAGTGTAACTCTGTATGCGAGTGGATGTGCTCCTCGGTGAAGATGGAGGAATGAGCTGCATATAAACAAGGATTTAGCATTAATTATCAAACGGTCTGAAGGAGGCCCAGAGCTTGCTGCTGTGTGGCAATAAGGCATAGTGCGTTACTGGGTTATCTTAGTCCTCTTCTCATAATGTTTGGATGCACCTGCAATTATCAATCCCTGCTCGTGTTAAAATATTCTAATGCTACAACACAAATCTAGAATTGGATAAATGTACAGTGCTTTGAAAAACCATAAATTAGTTTCTTCCTGAATGAGAAATCCTACATGGAACATTTGTCTGCCAGATCTGCAGACAAACTTTTATTGTAAAAAAAAAGACATTTGTCAAAGGCCATCGTTTTTATATATATATATAAAAATCAAATTCAGAAAAAGAATAAGTTTTTATTTCCATGTAAATAAAATACATAGATTTCTCATTTTAATTTAAGAAACAAACATGTATTTTTTCTTTTTTTCTAATTTAAACAGACCCATCAATGGTTTCACAAAGTGTTGTGGGCTGACTCTTAAAATACATCAACACTGCAACTAGTTGTACTCGTTATGACTAAAATTTGACATATACACCTGAATGCTTTTGTACCTCTGTATTTTTATTTTTGAGTACAAAATATCTTAAAACTTGCCACAATATTTTGATTAGAACATTAGGTATACCATTTCTTCTGCTCGTTGCAGGTAAAGGACAAACTGAGCTCATGAAGTATGTATTGTGCTGAAATGTAGAACATGTAGATCAACAACAGTACTCTATAAGCTAAAGTTTATTTTAATCTGAGGAAATGCATCATTTGCTTCACTTTATTTGCTCCTTTAACACAGTTAGTTTCCCTTTTCCCCCGCATTGTGTGGTTCCAAAAGTTTGATTGCAGACGGAACTGAGCATTGGTCAGTTTCTCTTGAAGATATCATGAACACTAGCTTCGCCAGCTAGAAAACGTTTGGGAACTTGACCTAAAAAACAATACAAGAAAAATTATTATAAAGAATTTAAAAAGTTTGAACAGACAATAGTGGTGTAATAAATACAAAGTAACTGTTACAACTCTTTTTTTTGTAACATTTTTGTTATGTTCAAAGGGTAAACAGTGTAAGTTAAGAAAAACATCAATTCTTTCTGCAGAATTGATGCGTTGATATAATAATGTTTAATTTCATAACTCAACCATGACCTATTATCTTTAATCTACAAACTGAAAATAAAGATTTTTAAATAAAAAAAAAACAAAAAAACATCCAACTCTGTAATCTGGGTGGGTAACTAATTTTCCGACAGTAGTCATCATATGACAATAAAATGACATGTCATATTGATAAGTAGAACTTTATGTTATCCTACTGCAAATGATTATAGGCTAGAAAAACAATTAAGCAATAATAAAGCAGCAAATTCTTCTACATCTCTGTATGTTTAGTCTAGTAATAAATAAAGTTGATTAGAACCACTTTAGCTTTTACGTTAGTACAAAAATGAGGAAAGGGCTGTAAGTTATTAGGAAATTAGACCAAGAGATAATTAATTATTATATTATATTCCCAAACTCTGTGACCTTTAGCATCTGTATCAGCAGCTACTGCGCTGAGACGTTAGCAAAACGGCTGAATATCGAATGCCATGCAAAGTCTGTATTCATGAAAACTGGAAACGACAAACATGAAACGTTGCATTAAAACAGTCCTTTGCTATGAAGTTTGCTATATTAAAAAAATGCACAAGCTCATGGCTCGAACTGACAACTAGACTAACTTAAAAAAAAGTTGTTAATCTGTTTTGTATTATGAGAAAACACAAGAGGGTGCTGATGTGGCTGCTCAGAAGTTTACAGTAGTCAACCTTAAGAAAAAACAGTTTTTTTTAACAAAGGCAGCAAATCAAAATTACTGTGAAGAATTAACACTTCATGCTGGTTGAATTTCAATTTTCCGACTGACCACCAACTGTAAGATGTCCAGTCCTCTCCTAATAAACTGACTACATAAATCAAAAAGAGTGACTTCTTAACTCATAAACTACTGAAATGTTACTTGCAGTCTTACAAAAGCTATTTTGATTAAACAGAAAACAGTGACATAGTAAATCAAGATTCCATTGAGAACATCCAATTAGTCTTAGCTACATACAGTCTAAATAGTTTTTCTCTTTTTCTCGATTCGCAGTTAAGACAGTAGGTTTACGTCTTTGTTTTTCTGCACTTCTCAGAACACATACACAAAAAAATACATAAAGTAGAGTAATTGTAAAATTTATATCAGAATGTGTCCAATAAGCTAGGACGAGTCCACACAGTTCTGTGCACTTTAGCGTGCATTCGCTGGAAGAAGAGACCCCGGGGGAACACCGGTTGCCATGTGACACACGGCAACATAAGGCAGCAGAAATGAAGGAAAAAGGACTAGAAAGGTAGGAGATGCACTAGCATCAAAACAGGAAATCTAATGACTAAAGGCAGCAGAACTGATTAACTAAATCTCCACAAACCTCAATACACATTTAGTATGCCCAGCACTAGCCAGTACTCTAGCATCTTTAACATGAGCCGATGTTTTATTAATTTGGCTTCATTCACATTCAGTGGTCAAACAGAAAATGTTCTCTAGAAGTTCAGTCAAATAACAGAGACCACTTCTAAATTGGGATGAACGGAGGGAAGAGGAGGGATGAGGTGGGGGAAGGAACCAAATTAGGCTGGATCAGGAGGTATTAAATCAGAAAGGTTTAAACCGAGAGCAGTGTTGTGGAAGAAAAGATGTGAGCTTCTAGACCCCACAGGCGCAACGCACAGCAAACACACAGATATGTGGCTCTGTTCGCTCGTCAGCGCACACAGGAAATATCACATCAAACACATTGACCGCACTTACTGGCTTGGAGACCCGAATGTGTTTCCTGAGAATCCTAGAAAATAAAGAGGAGAGAGATTTAGAATTATAGCAACATGCAGATAAACTCAATTATGGGTGTTTGTTGTCTGCAGATGGAGAGCATAACGGATAGATGGACTGATAAATGGACAGACGGATGGGTGATGGGGGGATGAAAGGACAGACAGGCAGATTGATGGATGGATGGCTGAGTGAATGGATGAATAGATGGATGTACAGACAAATTGATGGATAAATGGACAGATTGTATTTAAACGCATGGAAGATAGATTGAGAGACTGCTAGAATGATGGATGGATGAACTGATGATGGACAGATTGCCTAGAGGGATGGATGAATGTGACTTTTAAATAGTAGAATAAGTTATAATGTCTGGAGGCAGAAATGTTCTACATGCTCTATTTTCTTCTGACCTGGAAAATACTTCAAATCTAAGTCCATACTTTTTCCAGAGTGTGTAGCACTTTTGGTCAGCAGAAAGAAATGGGCCAATCAACCAAATTTTTTATTTCGCTTTGAAAAATATACATTTATTTTAAAAGCAATTAATACAACACTATAAATGAATGGCTGTAAAATTTAAGATAATTAACAGATCACCTGAGACTGTAAAATTTGTTCCTGGAATTTAAAAATGGTGAAAGGACACAAAACAAAGCAAAAAAAAAAAAAAAAAAAAAAACAAAGTCAATGGAAAAAAATGCCTCACCTCCAGTCTGTGGCTGCTGTCCAAAGCCTGAGAAGCTGCTGGGCTGACTTCCAAATGCGGAGCCCTGCTGGGCCAAGGTCCCAAACGAAGGAGCAGTCTGACTGGCCAGAGCGCCAAACGAAGGGGCACTGGGAGCTGAAGAGAACCTGGAACACAAAGATAGTCTTATAGCAATACATCAAGGATAAAACGAACTGGCACATATAAGCCACCAATTGAATCAGTAATTTATGTAGATAAGTAGAAGACCATAATTCCCATCCTTGCTTGTAAAATTCCAAGGAAACATGTCTGAAAGTCGGAAAAAGTAGAATAACGTGCAAGAATTTTGAATTGAGAGGACAGGATCTGTTCGTCTTTAATCTGTCCTACTGAACGCAAACCCACCGATTCCCCAGAGGGAAAACAGAGTATAAGCATCCCAGTGGAAGTAGTAGAGAGAGCAGGCCTGTTTAATCTGCAGGCAGCATGACCCCAAAGTGGGATTATCTGAGGGGAATAATCTACTCCTGCACAGAGATCCATAGTTTTAGGCCCAGAGCCAACCAACCCCGCCACTATCAAAACACACAAACAGGAAGGACAAAACAAGAGCTCAACGCTGACGGCATCATTAGAATAGAAATGTCGAGAGGGGTGACAAAATTATATATTCAATTTCCTGTTAAATTTTCATTGCATTTTCTTAGAGGTGCAAAAACACCTGTAAGAATAGAAATCGAAAAGCAAAAGGTGATTTGACAAATCACTGATCCAGAAAGGCTAAATACAAAGTCACCCCACATATTTCAGAGTATAGTATACAGCAAAAACTGAATATTTTCAATTTCTGCCAACTGGAGTCTTTATGGGTCAGGTGATGACTTTGAATTTGAAGAGACACGTGATTTGACCAGGTAAGTGCTTTTCTAGACCACTGTATTTTCTTTCTTCATTTATTGTACCGTTATAATTTGAAGATTTGCGTGTATGCTTTGTGTGTTTGAACTGAGCACACAAAGATGTTCTGATTTTCAAAAATGCTGGCTTGTGCTGCAGGCTGAATTCTGCTGCTGTTGCTCTTTCAGCTCAGCACAAACAGTCTGTTCACACTGACGTTTTCAAACTGTTTGAAACTGCAGCAATAAAATGACCCAAAACCAAGGATTGTATTCGACGCATCAAATAGCTATTTTCAGCAAAAGTTCGTCTTTGTGCAATTGATAATACGATTTATGCAAAATATTTTCTCTTTTTTTTTTTCTCCTGGTATGGAGACGAAGTTAGATGCTAATCAAGATTCTTACCCAAATCCTCCCATGTTTGCAGCAGCCGTTCCCTCTCCGAACACTTTACCAGTCGAGGGATTCATGGGATTGCTGAAGGAGGGGCTTGTGCCAAATGATGCTGTACCACCAAATGCCGGGGAACCACCAAAAGACGGGGGACTCCCAAACACTGGAGGACTGCCAAAACCCCCTGCATGAAGGAAAACGTAAGTAAGCTTTGCAACTGTGCACAGCGAGAAAAATAGAAAACAAAAACGCTACACTTGGACATCGACTAAACTTTAAAAAAGTAGTGTAAGACAAACTCTTTACAGGTAAAAAGAAAAGTTTAAATTTACACACCAAAAAATTTGAAAGTCTATTTTTCTTCAATGCATCCACAACAAATGCTTGTAAATTAAACTTATGAGTGCCATGTCATTTATTTGTAGTATTTTTTACCAACTCAAAACAGAGCACTGTGATAACTTACAGACAGGACAAATAATTCACACCTAATTCGATGCTTCTGAGCAGCAGGGGAGAAGCGCTGTGATGAAATTACAGCCAGGCCAGCAGCATGCCCCAGTAAATAATTGATTGAGCTAATGTAACAAGATTACATTCCCCTTACAAAGGCCAGAGGTAGGACGTTAATGTGCTGAGCTATAGCAGTATCCCAGCGGAGCTGATAGCTGGGATCTCAGCAACAGCTAATTAGAAGAAAAATGACAAAAATTATGTTAGGATGAAACTCAGTTTAAATTTTATATCCCAGATATTGGTTTGGAATAAGATTATATTCAATTTTATGGTGATAAAAAAAAGACTCGCGAGATCTCATTTACAAGTGAGATCTCTTCTGATAAAACAAAATAAAAATGGTGTTACTGCTCTGTCCAGCAGATTAGACAGTTTAAGAACCACAGGTCTAATTCAACCTCATTTAAAAGTTTAGAGAAATTAGTTAAAAAAAAAAAAAAAAAATCGCTTCTTTATAATTTTTGAATTAGTATGTTTTCAGTAAGTGCAGAAGCAAAATATGAATAGAAAATGTGTTAAAATAAACTTATGATGTAAAGCAAAAATGAATCATGTCAATTTAACATAAACGAACGTCAAACCATTGCACTTATTAATCACTATTAAACTTTAAGAAGAATCTGGAGAACAAAACCTTTTTTCCCCACACTTAATTTTCTTTTTTTCCATACCTATGTGGAGCTGAAAAATGGTAAAGTAAATTTCCACAATTTCTAGACTTTTCAAGACTGTGTAGGATCTCTGACGTTGTTGAATGATTAGCATTTTATTACAACCTACCTGGTTTTGTTGGTGACGAAAAAGAGCCAAACCCCTGTGAAGCGACACTCCCTCCACCTGTGCTGAAAGTCCCACTGGGTTTCTGGTCCCCAAAGGCAGAGGAGGGCTGGCCGAACCCAAAGGCCTTTGCACCACTATTCCCAAAGAGATTGTTGGAACCTGGAGAGGAAATCCGAGAACAACGCTAAGTCACAAGTAAGCCTGTCGCGTTAAGCAATCAATCAATTTATTGCATGATAAATTAAAACGAGCTCAATGATTTCCATTTTGAAGATAAATATTTTCTGAAGTGGAATTATGTAATATTTCAAAGTAATTCATTGTATTTATTGCTTTGGTTATGTGTGTGATTTAATTCCATTTTATTTCTAGTGTTTGCTTGTGTTTTATATTTAAAATGTCTTCCAGTTGCAGTGTTCTGTACAAAATTAAAGTTTATTAGTCTTTGAGAGGGCAAACTTACATTATAACTAATGTATAATTAGTTGCTAGTGGCAACTAATAGATTGCTACTAGCAATCTATTAGTTGAAAATGGTCTCAGAATGACAATATCATCATACATTGCAGTAATGTATGATAATATATTAGCAAAGTGTTTTTGTGACAGGTTTAATACAAGACTAGTTCAATCAGAACCAGTACTTTCTAAATTTGTGCACGCAAACAGATAATTTTGCTTTGGATCCACTTTGTTCTCAATGTACAAACATTTTAAAGTAAATATATAAAAATATTAAACTACTAATTAAATGTACTTTGTTCAAATTTATAGTGAATGCAAACTCTTATTTTTTTTTTTTTTTAAGAAAAAAGAACCAACATACCAGGCTGGGCGGGCTGCCCAAACCCTCCGGTTGAAGCAGTGGCGCCGAATGGGTTCTTGTTGGCAGCATCCTCACTCGGTTTGCCCCCGAGGCCGCTGAAGAATCCTCCAGAAGATGAACCTGCTGCATTGGCTGAACTTGAACCAAACAAACTGCTCCCTGATGACGACTGCAGATGGGATGAACAAAGCCGGAAGATTGCAATTTTTTATATGTTCTACATTTCAAGAAAAGATATTAAAATTAGCTCTAGTTAGTGAATCATACTTGTCCAAATACACTTCCAGTTGCAGACTGTTGGCCAAATACGGGGTTGGCAGCAGAGCAACCAAATCCTGGGACAAAAACATATTATTTCAATGTTAAATAATTTCATAAAATATAATGAGTGAGTTTGCAGAGAGGTATAAAAGGTTTTCTAAATTTAATTGGCAGATACTTGAATACAAACCTCATAGAATGAGAATAATTGAGAAGAGAACTGTGTGCAACACAATAAGATTTACTATTAATAATAATAAAAAAAGCATCCTCTTGTAAGATTCTGCCGTTTAATACCATCAATTCTCACCAAATGAGCAGGCTGGTCAGATAAGTTGACATTTGTCACACATCATCCAGCTGCTTATCGCTTTTGGGTACATATCTTTATTCATGAGGTGTCAGATGATGTTAACTTCAACAACGGAAGATACAACAGCGTCATATTACCGCTTTTAGCCATGCAGCTCTGAGAACTTTTTTTTATGGTTCTGAATAACAAGATGGTTTCTGGCTAACTGGTCTAAAATTAAAATCCAGTGAGTTATAAATCAAAAGATCATTGAATGTGATCTAGGACATAGTTATTAGAGTTATATATAAACTGTAGTGACAAACAATATAGTATTTAAATACATTGGTTACTGCTCAGACTCACCTGAGGGTTGACCAAAACTGAATCCTGAAGATGACGATGTGGTGGTGTTACTGCCAAAGCCTGAAGGCTGCCCAAACCCAGAGCTCTGACCAAACGCAGGAGTTGCGCTTTGTCCGAACAGCCCTGACCCGGTGCTGCTGGCCGTGTTGGTGCTTCCACTGCCGAAGGAGAACGAACTTGCACCGCCAGCAGTTGAAGCCCCAAAAAGACTTGTTCCTCCAGTTGTTGCACTGCTAGAACTTGGTCCAAATGCTGACTGAGCAAAAGAAAAGCCGCTAGATGATCCTGCGCTGCTAACAGGTTGGCCGAAGCCACTCTGCCCAAACACGGATTTGTTAAAACCCGCCCCAGTTGAAGCACCAAACCCAGTCGAGCCAAATCCTGTTGCTGAGGGGGCCGAGGAAGCCGGAGGTGCGGCTGGTTGCCCAAAAACAGTGTTGGCACTGGCGGTTGGTGCAGGGGTAATGGTTGTAGGGGTGGTAGTTGTGGCTGCGGGAGCAGCTGTGTTGATAACTGGTATGGCCCCAATAGAGCTGCTGTCTGTTGTCGCAGGAGCAGGAGCAGGAGCAGGAGCAGGAGTAGCAGCTGGCGCAGGAGCAGGCTGTGTAAAAATGGAACCTGGTTTTTCAGAAATGGGAACCTGGAATGCGGGCGGGGCTCCCTGGGAGACCGGCGCCATGGTGGGAGCAGCAGGAGTGGACAGAGAAGAAGTGGACGAGGGGTCTGGGGTGGCCTCTGTTGAGAAAGGCACAATGGATGGTGGTAGAGGAGTTGCTTCAGCTGGTGCAACATTGGCAGAAGGAAGTTCTTGTGCAGTGGCAGTTGTCAGCGCAGGAAGTGCAGGTGTGGATGTTGCAGTGGATGAGGAATCCACTGTAGGCTCTGGAGACTGATTAGCGCTTTGCCCAGCTGGTTCAGTGGTGCTTGGTTCTTTTTCAGGGGGTGGTGTAGGTTCTGAAAGCTGTGGGGGAGCTTTTGGTTCCTCTGAAGAACCTGCAAGAAGGCTACTAAAAGACGTAGGCAAGGCTGAAGGTGTGGCGCTAGACGGGGGAAGAGAGAAAGCTGGCTTGGAGTTTGTTTCAGGAGGCTTGAACAAACTGCTTGATGAAGCGCCCTTAGACAAATCGGTAGTTCCAGAATCTTCAGCTGGCTTTTGGAGACCTGACGCAAAGCTGAATGATTGTACTCCCTTGCCAATGCCAAGTCCAGGTTCCCCAAAGGTAAATGCAGCAGCTGGCTTTGTTACAGAATCCTTGACTTCTTCTCCTGGGCCAACGCGTAGTCCAGAAAAACAGCCGAGAGTTTCTCCTCCAGAGGTCTTCGGTGGTTGTGGCTCTGTCCTGAAGGCTGTGGAGAGGGAGCTGTGTTTGGCTGCTTCACCTGATGTGCTTAAAGACGGCGTGGGAGACCCAGTGCCAATACCAGAGGCCACAGACTTTGGGGTTAGAGAGAACGGCTCTTCTGCAGTCTGACCAAATACCATCTTGCCATTTCCACCAAAGGAGAATTTACTGACATCTTTAACTGCTGGGAAATAAAAGGAGAAACAACTGAAACTATGTGGACATGTCGAACGATTATTTAACACTATTGATACCAAGTCACTGAAAGGGCTTTACCTTGTGTCATTCCAGCTCCTTGTGAAACAGAAGGGAAAGGGAACCCTGTTGTCCTGCAAAAGCAACGAAGTTGTGATGTAAACCTGTTCAGCAAAGACAGTAATAGATAATCTCAGGCTACTTTTTCTCATGAGTGAAGTTAACTTACCCTGCCGTGAAGGAAAATTGTTTGCTGATGCTTGGCTCCACAGAACTAGTAGGAACACCAGAAACATCTGTTTTGGATGACTGACCTTCAGGAAAAAGTTAATCAAGTTAGTAAAAAGCTGCCAAAGTCAGATAACAAAAAGCCAAAAAAATCATGAGCAGGAGGGGACATGTAGCGATGAAATGTTTGGACTGATATGATCATTTTTGACAAGTAATGCGATTAAATTTCATCCTCAAACAGAATAACTAATCAATACTTACCAAAAACAAAGCCTGGCTGTAGACCGTATGTACTTTCGTTTGAAATCTTTTGAATCCCTGGGGTGGTAGTCTGCCGAGACACAATGAATTTATACTGAAAACATGTAATTAACAATTAAAGGCAACTTTGAACACTTCCACATTTACGTCTTATTCACTATATTTAATCTTAAGGCAGATGGAGGGGAATAAAAATAGTATACACGTGCTTGAGTTGTTCTTGTTTAGGTTTAGGTTATTTTGGGACTGTACGAGAGCAGCTTTTGTGGGAGGGTCCGCTGTGTCAACCAACAGCAATTTGTAGCCTCAATACGAGAGAAACCTGAGACATTTCTCACCTATGCAGTTAAAATTGTCCTCAGTGGAAAAACTGTGAGCAATCAGAGGATTTTTGCACATCTAATGCAGTATAGAGGTACAAGGACACAGATTCAGATACAAGACAAATTTTTTTCACTAAAGTAACACTACTGAAAACTCTAAATAATATACAGAAGTTACTTATTTTTGGCTACGAGTTTGGGTACTGCTATAGTATTTTCAAACCAGCTAATTTATTTTTCAGAAAAGTAGTTACATTTAAACATTTTGTTGAGTGACTTTTATAAGATATTCTATTAGGGGAAAAAAAAAACAAGTGTCATGTGGGTGAAAAAAAAGTTGTGTGGACAACACAGCTCACACTCACTCTCTTGACTTGGTTGGCAAAAGTCTGATTTGTGAGATCTGGCACCGAAGAGCTGGGAAAGAAAAACAGAAGAGGGGAGTTAATGTATAAACCAAAATATGTTCCTGGGTTGTTTTAAGTGAAATAATCATTTTAATGACAAAACAATCATTCTCCATATTTTTGTTTTGTCAAAGTCACAACAAAAATAAAATATCAGTAATTTTTAAAGACATAGAAAACTGCAATGCAATGCTGTAAACGTTGCCGTGAATGCCGTCAGTCCACTTAAAGTGATAATTGTTTAACACAAATCCAAGATTTTACAATTTTCTTGATTTAGATTACCAATAATTATCTTGTTTAAATTCATGAAGCTGACACCAGAAGGATATGTGGTTTAAATTATTAGTAGTGTCTACCTGATGATTGAAGAAACCTGAACAGGCAGTCCTTTTTCTTTAAGCTCCTGAACGTTGACCACCTGAGGAACAGTCTTTAAGGTGGACTCTGTCAAGGAACTGCTAACAGAAGCTGGAAGACATAAAATGTCAGCATTGTACAGGATGAATGTCTATAAGGTGTTTAAACTATCATAAATGTTTCTATGATGATTTCAGTTGTTGGAAGAATAACAGTGTCAGATATTATTGTCTGGGGCTTGAAGTGGTTCAATTTAGAGTGTTTGGTCTTCAAGCCATTGTCTCCCTCTGGTGATTTAAAAAAGACATTGCAACATGATGTAAAAGATTTCCTATTTATTACATATACCATAGGCCTACTGGAACATATTCAATGTTCAGAGTAAATAAAGATTCATTTTGAATAGAATTCAAACAAATCTAAGTAATATCCTCAGTTTGTGTCTTAATAGCCACTACATTAATGGTGTTTCTGCTGCTTTAAAACATTTCCTGGTTATCTCTTAGGGCCTGAAATGTCCACCCTCAAAACAGATAAAACTAATAACGCTGGCAGATACTGAAAAAAACGACTAAATAGATTATTTACCAATATGAATCACTCAAACAACATTAATCACCAATAAAGCTGTTCTGGCCTTTGTCAAGATAGTTGCACACTTGCTGGTTGCTTTTTCTTCAAGAAACTCAAAAAAGTACATTAGGATCTTCTATGGGAATTATATAACCATTATAATTAAGCTGACTAAATACTGTAATTTAATTAGTGTTTTTTTAAATGCCATTTTCATTAAACTATTGTAATCAAGTCAACACAGACATCTTTAAGAGATTAAATGGAGCTCAACATTTACTCCACAGTCAAACAAGAAATTCCTCAAACTTCAGTATTGTTTTAGGTACATGTTTTAAATCAACAAGTCAATATTATTGTACTAAAATATACTGGATGCATGCTCAATAGCTGGGCATCATAAAAAAATTATTCTGCAAACGTGTAATTAAAAAAAAATTACCCACGATGATACCCAAGTCATGATTCAGTACTGGAAAAACCTGATGCAAACTAAATAAAATATAACTAATTTTGATACACTGCAGCCAGGTAACCAGTATTTAAGTGAAAGAGGTGCTATGGAGTACAAGCACAAAATCACTGATGTGTATATCGCATCTACCTGTCTATTGGCTATTCATTTTCCTTTCCCTAGGATAAGCAGTGTGTCCAAGAAGAGGAAGCAAAAACTTAAAACTCAGGAAGAGTTGTTCCAATTCGAGAGAAAGAAATCCCAGAGACCTATTGTTTTAAAGTGAACCCAAATAAATTTAAATGCAAAACGTAATGAAATCTCATAAGGAGAACTGCAAAGAATCGTTGGTCTCATTAGAAAAATGTGCGATGGATTAAAGATGGTAAGACATCAGTATAAGAAGTTCAAATTACCTGTCTTCTGATTGGCCATTTGTCTGCGCATGGCTGCATTGGCTGCGGCCTGCTGGGCAGACATGGTGACAGGGACAGTTCTCTCTGTCGGAGGAGCGCCATGTTTTACCGTCTTTGTGGCAAGAGCAGTGCTGTCAGCCCCACTGAGATTGATTTTATTGGTTGGAACTAAAACATAAAAGCAGCACATATGATGGCAAGTAATTTTACTGTTAAAAGTGACAGCCTTATTTTATATGAAAGGTGGAAAACTCTAAAAGCATCTGGTTTATTATATTAGCAATTTGAACTCAAAAATAAGCAGGCAGTATATAATTACCAGGACTGGGAATAGGGCTTAGTCCAAAACCCAAAGATGGTGCTGAGTGAATCTTTGGTAGCGGGGTGGACTGAATGGCTCCAAAGCCTGGCTGGATAGACGGGGTCCTTACAACTGTGGGGTGGCGGGGAGTGGATAACGCTGTCACAGCTGGGGGCTGTAATGGTTGTAGTTCTTCCTCTTCCTGGTCCAAGTGAGATGGGTGAGGTTCCATGGATTGGGACAGGGAGGATGTTGAACTTGCATCGTCCAGGTCCTCGTAGTATTTCGGGGAAAGGAACGCTGAACGAGACAAGTTGGCTACAATGGGGAATAAAAGAAAAAACAAACAAACAATTACTTTGCAGTAATTTTTTTCACTGTGAAAGTTATTCATTCTTATACACATCTGGGTGTTTGTTCACACTTTAACATATATGTAGGGCTGTTGTAAACAAATATTTTAGTAATCGAGTAATCTATCGATTATTCTTATGATTAATCGGGTAATCGGATA
>CAEGAE010027761.1:0-10327 GCA_903067095.1 Girardinus metallicus
TAAACTACAGAAAAGTAACTTAGAGAAGCTCAATGTGAAAAACTGGACTGATGTTGATATGAGATAGTAAAACTGCTGTTATGTTAGATTTATAATGTTTTATTTTAGCTTTATTATCCAGATACCCGATTAATCGTAGGAATACTAAAATATTAGTTTACAACAGCCCTAAACTTAATTATTACAACTTTAATCTTATAATTCTGATTTTTTGCATTCTTAACCTGGTTCCAATATTCCATCTTAATCATGAAATAATCACTGTAGAAAGTTCTGGACGGGTACAAAGTGTGGATCAGAACAAGCAGGACTCAGCTGGACCTTAAACTGGTGCAACTGGTTTTATAATCGGTTTAATCTCTGACTTTTGTAGATATTTTAGTTATAATCACCTGTTGTTCTAGTTTACTGAGTAAAGAATGAAAGACTCAAAGCAGATTTGATCTTTAATGCCTCCAGCTGGTTCACGCCTTCACTTTGTTTACATTAACAAGTGACGTCATGCGGACGTCAGCAGCAGCCTGCTTTACATGTGTAAACTAAGACAGGTGAGACAACCGGAAGCAGTTACCTGATGGTAGCCCGTGCAGGTGACCACCTTGTCGGAGTCCGGGATGAAGCCGATGTCTCTGACCCAGTGCGGCCTCCGTAGATCCAGCCAGTCGTCCCGCAGGTTCTTCGCGGTGAACAGCGGCTTCTCAGGCCGCTCCAGGTCCCAGATCTTCAGCCCGTTCTCCTTCCCGCCCGTCGCCACCCGGTTCGGGTCCACCGGGCTCTGCCGCATCCGGCACACGCTGCTACCCGCGTCCAGCTCGGCCACCGGCCCGCTGCCGTCCTCCCGCCACACCCGCAGCTTCCCGCACTCCGCGCAGGTGATGATGGCGGAGCCCCGCAGCGAGGCCAGCCCGCTGAAGCAGCCCTCCTGCGGGTCTCCGCAGCTCCGGGCCTCGGTGAAGACGCCCTTCTCGGTGCTGAAGGTCCGGACGGTTCCGTCCGCGCAGCCCAGCAGCAGCTCGCTCTCCGCCGGGTCGGCCCAGCACAGCGCGCGCACCTCCTGGTCGCGGCTCAGCGTGCGCGTGTTGGAGAAGTTAAAGGCCTGCTTCCGGTCCAGACTGACCCCCTTCAGGATCCCGGTCTCGGACCCGAGCCACACGGAACACAGTCTGCTGCGCTCCTCCATTAAAGCGGGCTGACACCAGCCGGAACCCGAACAGAACCAGAATCTGACTGAACGCACGTGGAGCGGCTGTGGCGACGAGAAAATACGTCACTATGTTGTGTTCTTGTTTGTTTTACGGCGGTGCGTTGCAACTGTGATGGCTCCTTACCGCCACCTACCGGACTGGAGAAAAACACTAAAAACCCGATAATGTGAAATCAAATTAATGATTAAACTTTGTTTTAACAAACTAAATTCTACGACGGCAAATTACGGCCAACTTAGATAGAAACCACAGAGTAACAGAGTTAATTTCCACAACAAACAAAAAAATACGATAATTTTCAGAAATGTTCTAGAAAAAAAAAACAGAGAAAATTCTGAGCTTGAAAAGTCAAAAATTTGCTATAAAAAAATCAGAAGTTTTGAGATTAATTCCCAAAATTTCCTTGAAAAAAACATGACATTTTCAGCGTGTCAAAAGTCGACTTTTGGAACTTGAGACCTTTCCAGAAATTTTCTGATTTTATTCTCAAAATTTATGAGTTTATTGGTGGAAATTTGCTAATTTCTTATGTCTACAATGGCTTTTAGATACAATCATAAAATTCTCTCTTTTAATTTAGAATTTTTCAAAAAGTAACTTAATCTGACTTTCACTTCAAATCTTATGAATTATAAATGTAATATTTATTTAATTTACTTATTTTTTAAAACTGATCTGAAGCAACAGGGTCGGTCCAATAACGAGGACATCAGGATAAAACTGAGCACATTTCCAGTTTCACAAACAGTCCAAAGTATGAGAGAGTCAGCAGGAATCTGAGTATCACAGTCTGAGTTTGGGTCTGAACACAATTATAATGTATCGAACATAAAGAGTTTTACTCAGACATATTTATCAGTTTCTTATGAAGCCACAGGTTTATAAAAATCATTCTGAAACATCTTGTTTCCTGTGGATCTGAAGGAAAGCGGACAACTTTACGGTGTGGCTTCCAGCTGAGGTTTATCATTTGGGTTGCAGTTCAAGGGGTTCGTTTGTTTTCACTGCCTTTCCTCCAGGTCGATAGGTGGCGGTACGAGACATTAATGCTTGTTTGCAGTTCACCATGAAGCACCAAAAGAACAGAACTAAATTACGTAATCCACTACACATGCGCAGACGGTGGAGGTTCCGCCATTTTGGCTCTCGGTGTGCTAACGGCAGCTAGCTTCTGGTGTATGTGCGTCTTGTTTACTCTTCTCTGTTGGGTTTTCGGTTTTTCCCTCCAGCTGCGGTACTAAAACTCAGTAAAGCGGTACCAGTCCGACCAATAAGGTCGGAACCGGAGTCTGTCTTCGTCTGAGAGATGGACGGAGGAGAGGAGGAATTTATGTCCGGTAAGTGGGCTTTGTTTCCCGGCTGACAAACTAAGAGTTCGCCCATAAGACGCCTTTCGTTTTCGGGGCTTTCCGGGGTTCATCCCGGTTCCTGAGTATCGGTCCTGAAGTTTGGACCCGGTTCTTCGTTCAGTTAGCTGCTCCGGTTCACGTTGCGTGTTTTGTGTTTCTTCCTCAGTCAGTTTTCGGGTTTTCCCGTAAAGGTTCATGGCTGAAATCTGCTGCTCCGCAGAGCCTGGGTCATTCTGAAGGGAGCCTGGCTAACCTCTGACCTCTAGCCCACAGCATCACTGACTGTGAAAGGTTCCAGCCATGATTGTTTCTCCTCAGGCCACTAAGATCGTGTTTTGGTCTGTTCAGCTACTGGTTCTAGCTGATCATCTTCTTCTCTGGTTCTGCTGACAGCATATCCAGGCAAAGTGCTGAGTTTTGACTCAAACGTGTTTTATTGGTTCCAAAGCTGCTGTAACTCATTTAATTCAAGGTTCTTCAAGAAGTTATTGTTGATGCTGATTGCTGTTGGGAGGAAGGATCTCTTGTAGCAGTCCGTATTACAGCTAATCTGAAGAAGTTTCTGACTGAAGACACTTTGTTGTTGTTTTAACCTTTGATCCATGAATCATTTTCACAGGAAAATCTCCTGAATTCTTAAAACGTTGGTTTGTGCTGCAGGTTTAATCAGCGCTACAGAAAACCTTCAGGTCTTCCCAGAGCTGAACATGTAATCAGACCAGATTCTTTCAGAACGTCTCATTGTGGTCGTTGTGATGAAGGAGCATCATCCTCAGCTCTGTCTGAGCGGAGCTGCTGTTTCTGGAACGTGAAGTTTTAATCTCTGAGTTTGTTTGATGCTGAAGATTTTCTCTTCTGTTTGTCTCCAGACGATGGGGGCGGGACTCCGGTTCAGGACGAGCATCCTCAGTCCGACGGCGAGGAGATGAGGAGCGACGGCCGGCAGTCAGAGGTCAGAACCGGACATTAGTTATGAGTTATTAATGTCCTGGTTGATTCCAACAGGGAACTGGGGCTGAAACGATTCCGCGAGTGATTCCAGGACCTCGATTATTTAAATTCCTCGAGGAAAATGTACCTGCCTCAAAGCTTCGTTATGTTTTAAGTTCCGGCCGGAACATTATGTGCGCTACGGAGGAACCGCACAAAACCTTTCAGATCATCCAGGTCTGAACAAACGGGTGGCGGGAATCATCTGGTCCAGGAGTTTCTGAGTGTGACGGACGAAGGTGCCGTAAATATCCCGTATTGCTCCCCCCGTTCTTGCGTCTCCCCACCCCCCAAACTCCAGGCCACATTTCCCGTTTTCTCCAACCCAAAGCCTGACAGGTTTGGGGCAAAGTGAGAATTTATCTATTAAACTCACTGAAAACATGAACTATGGATCATTTTTTATAAGCGTATTTGTGATCCTGCCTCTTTATTTTTACATTGAATATAATTTCAGGTCTTTGTGTGACTTTTCTTCAGGGTAACTCAGAAAGTGAGATGTTATTGTTACTAAACTAGAAAAAAGTTACTGTTAGGGAAGCTCAAAATGAAAAGTTGGACTGATGTTGATATGCGACAGTAACACCGGTCTTATGCCAGATTTACCGATATTTTATTTTATAATTTTTTTTGTCCGATTGCTCCGTTAATCGTAAGAATAATCGATAGATTACTGCATTACTAAAACATTCGTCTACAACAGCCCTAAACGCGTTTCCAGTGCGTTTTTAACGCACATTTTGAAATTTCACATTAGAATAAGTTGATGATAATTCAAAATAACTTCAACCATTTTGCAAAACAAAGTTGTTTTTTTTAGCCTCACATGAGGCGGTTTTGGCTTTTCTGAGAAACAGTTGATGCACTAAGAGGGAGATGGAAACACCTGCTGAACAAGTTCTGACGCTGGTGGGTCTGTCCGACCAGAACCTCCAGCTCTACTTCCTGTTTATTCCAGCCATGCGTAGCGTCAACATCTGATGACGATGCAGTAATGATAAAACATAAGTGGAGAGTAGAAGGAGAAAGTCTTCAGTCTGGCGGTGAGGAGCTGAGCTTGACCTGCTGGCTGATTCTTCTTCTGCTGTTTAATGTCGGTCGGTGAGTTGACGTTCTGCTCTCTGCAGGATGACGGCAGCAACGACGAAGACGCCGCCGTTGCCATGGAAGCGGGCGGGGCAGCCAGCAGCTCGGACGAGGACCGGCGCCGGGCTGACAGCGACTCGGAGGACGAGGCCCCCGGGGGCCGCCGAGACAAGAGCGACTCGGAGGCGGAGCCTCGTCGGCCCAGCGACAGCGACGATGAAGACTCTCCGGCGAAACGCAGGGCGAGCGCGTCGGACGAGGAAGAGGATGAGTCGCAGAGGAAGAGACGGCCGAGCGGCTTGGAGGACGAGGCGTCGTCTCCGGTCAAACGGGGAACGTCCGACAACGAGGAAGAGGACGCATCGTCCCCCGCCAAGCGCCGAGGAAGCAGCTCTGAGCCGGAGGACGCCCCCAGAGGAGACGGCGCCCACAGCGACTCCGACAACGAAGAGGACAAACCGGCGCCGGCGTCGTCTCCACGGCAACACTCCGACAGTGACTCTGACGCAGAGCCGCCCGCCAGACGCCAGACGGCGCCGATGGACTCTGACGAGGAAGATGAGGGTAAACGGGAGGAAGAGGAGGGGTCCGGGGGAGGGAAGTGGAAGGGTGTGATGCAATCCGACAGTGAGGATGAGGAGGACGAAGGGCGGAGGAAGAAGGCTGCAACAGGAAGTGATGTAGAGCAGCGCGAGGAAGAGGAGAAGCATCAACAGAGAGATGACAGCGAGGAAGAGGACGACAAACCAGGTAGAGATCAGAGCCAGAACCGATCACATCCCACATCATCATGCTGCCGCCGCCGTGCTGCATACAGACGTCTCCGGTTTGTAAACCGACAGGACTTCCTGTCCTTCAGTCCAATCCGCTCCGTCTCCGTCCCTCTGAGTCGGACAGTCCAGACTGTTTAATGTCTGCCGTCCGTCACCATCAGGGGCTGGAATTATTTAATCAAAAATATATCGACAAAATCAGCAACATTTTAATTTCCAAACCTTTTTCCTGTAAAATTATTGAATAAATATCCACATTAGCTCAAAACCAGAGATTAATTTACAGATTTTACTCTTCAAGTTCTTCAACCTTCAGATTGGAGCAAAGTGTTTCAGGAAGCCTGGATCGTTCTGGGCTTCTTCAGGAATATGGACGCTAACATTAGCATGTTTAGCATTCAGATGCTACATAGGCTAGCACAGCTTTACTGCTAGGCTAACTCCTTTTAGCACAACTTGAACCCAACGGTAGTCTTCCGGTGTGTTTATATATATGTGTGTGTGTGTGTATATAATTACTGGTTCTGGACCATTTGGGTCGGGTTTCTGTGGTGGTTTTGAGGTTCTGTTCATGTGTTTCTGCAGTGAAGAGGAAGAAGGCCATCTTGTCTGACAGCGAAGACGAGGATGAAGAGAAGGAAGACAAACCAGGTGAGTCAGCCTGATGTTATGTTCTGACCCGGTTCATTACCCCAGAACTCTAGAACCGACCCAGTCATTTCATCTGTCCTCTGTCTTGTGTCTCAGCGGCGAAGAGGAGCCGGGCGGTTTCCGACGATGACGAGAACTCGGGCAGCGGCGACGGCTCGGTCGGCCCGGATCGAAGCCTGGCGGCCAAGCTGAGGGAGCTTGGGTCAGACAGCGGCAGCGATGAAGAGGACCGGTCCAAACCCACGGCGGTGAAGAAGGATGAGAAGGCGCTGTTCGGCAGCGACAGCGACTCCGGCGAGGACGACGAAGAGGAGTGAGTTTGACCACTGACTCATGGTGGCAGGAAGCGGAACCGCAGCTAACCCAGAGTTAAATGTGTTGCAGGAAAATGATCGCAGACATTTTCGGAGAGTCTGGAGATGAGGAAGAGGAGGAGTTCACGGTAAGGTACCGCCGTAGGAGTGGGAACTGTTGGGAATCGGCTCCTCTTCATCTTCCTCTTCCTCCTGCAGGGCTTCAACCAGGAGGAGCTGGAGGCCGCCAGTAAGCAGCCAAAGCAGCAGCAGCAGGCGGGCGATGAGTCCGACTCCGACGAAGGAGTGGACCGCAGCGGCCAGGAGTAGGTGTCCCCGTAAGGTGGCCAGTGCTGCTGGGACCCAGCAGGGTGTTAAACCTGTGTGTGTGTGTGTGTGTGTGTGTGTGTGTGCAGCACCAGCTTCATGTCCGACTTCGACATCATGCTAGCTAAGAGGAAAGCCATGAACAGCCGGAAGAGGAGGCACCGAGACGGAGGAACGTTCATCAGCGACGCCGACGACGTCGTGAGCGCCATGATCACCAAGATGAACGAGGCCGCAGAGGTCAGCCTTTCACAATAAAAGCCTGGCAGGTTTAACCTCGCCTGCCATCCTTTCACAATAAAAGCCGAGCCGCTGACTCCAGTTTGTTGATCAGGAGGACCGGACTCTGAACAGCCAGAAGAAGCCGGCGCTGAAGAAGCTCACGCTGCTGCCGCAGGTCGTCATGCACCTCAAGAAGTGAGTTTCTGTCCGCTCCGTTTGGACCTCAGAACCAGAATCGACCCGGTCCAGTCTGACGACCGTCCTCTTTGCCCCCCAGGCAGGACCTGAAAGAGACGTTCATCGACAGCGGCGTGATGTCGGCCATCAAGGAGTGGATCAGCCCTCTGCCCGACAAATCGCTGCCGGCGCTGCGGATCAGAGAGGAGCTGCTGCGGATCCTGCAGGAGGTAAGAGGGACTGGGAGGGACTGGGAGGAACTGGGATGGACTGGGGACGGACTGGGAGGGACTGGGATGAAATGAGACATTATATTTTATTACAATTAACTAAAAATAACAAAAACTGAAAAAATATTTTTAACTGAAATAAGTAAAAATGGTAATTAATGGGAAAAACTCTAACTAGCTGGAGCTATATCGTTCATTTATAAAACTAGAATGTACTGAAATTTTAGATGTTTTTCATTTTATGATTCTGTTAATTAGCCTTTCCAACTGATGTGAATTTAGCAGTTTCTGCGATAAACGGTAATATTATTGTTTGAGACCATTGTTGACTAATTTCATAAAATTAACATAATGCAAATACACCCTCAAAGACCACTAAAATAATTTCTAAAGACCATTTAGCATTGGAAGTGGGGACGGACTGGGGACAGACTGGACGTCTTCTGGACCCCAGTGACGTCCCGTTGTCCTCCTGCAGCTCCCCAACGTCAGCCAGGAGACGCTGAAGCACAGCGGCATCGGAAGGGCCGTCATGTTCCTCTACAAGCATCCCAAAGAATCCCGGGCCAACAAAGACCTGGCGCTGAAGCTCATCAGTAAGACCTGACCCGGTTCTGGTCCAGCTGCAGGAAGTCCAGACGTTCCTGACATATCTCTGGTCCGTTTCCTTCCAGACGAATGGTCGCGGCCGATCTTTGGTCTGACGTCCAACTACAAGGGAATGACGAGGGAAGAGCGGCAGCAGAGGGACCTGGACCAGCAGACGCCTCAGAGACGCCGGCTCAGGTAGCTACAAAAATAAGATTCAAACTTTGACTAAACCAGATCGCTTTAAGGCTTTTTCAAGGTCTCCATCACACACATGCACACACACACACACACGCACAGGTCTCTGACTGGCAGTAGCAGGTAGTCGACTCTGGCAGGTGAATTATGAAGTCTCACTCAATTTGTTTTTATGAAACAGTCACAGAGAGTACAACATCTTTCTGAGGATGTTGCACTTTCCATCCAGAAGTTTTTAGCTATTTGACAGTCTTTGTAATTATTTATTCCTATTTATTGTAGAAAAAATTGTACGTTTGTTATTCATGTTGCCTGCGGAGTAAAACACCGGCTAATGGAAGCATGCTAATTGATTTTAAATGTCAGTATTTACTTCTGAGCCATCACGTAACATGCTGCACAGAGCTCTATACCTTTGCTATTATTTGCGTTGTTTCTAACTTCATTTTGTGAACCTTGAACACCGTGAAGCTCACGAGCAGCTTGGTCTTCCTGGAAATTAAAAAAAAAAAAAGAATCTGTCAAAATGTTTTCCTACAATAAAGACTATCCAGCTGAATCTCTGTTTTTTTTTTTTTGTAGTTTTCTCTTTGGTTTGGAGCTTTCAACCATGCCTATGTTGCCGTATCCTCTGCATTGTTACAAAATGGAGGCCGACAGATGGCGGAGTCGTTTTATTTTTTAAAAACTGATTTTGGAGACATTTTAAATCAATTCTGAATCATAGTAAATGAGAATCATGATTCTAATGTGAATATATATATTTGGGCAGACCTCTGTTAGGCTACAGAAATTAATGGAAGTCAATGAAAGTCCACACAAGTGTAACCGGGTTGTGCTTCACTCCACTGTACCAGGCCGGCCCAAGTGACCCCTCGACTCTGCGTTGTGTAGTTGTTTTTAATGAAGACAAGGAGTTTCTGGGTGTTCTGGCAGTTTATTTCCTGAATGAGAACATATCAGGGTTCGAATCAGTGCAACGGCTCAGCTTCACTCAGCACACTACAGCAGAGCATTTTGTTAGCTTTTAACTTAGCACATGAGGTGTTTTATAATACTAACAAAACTAAAAGTACAAAAATTGGTGCCAGGCACATATTTAGTAAATATTCATTACACATATTTGTCTAAGTTAATTAAATTGATGGTTTATGTGTTGCTAACACATTTCTATGCTGTGTGATGAAGAATCCAACTCGCCTCTCATGCAGCTTCCACAGACTGGCACAGGAGCCAGCAACATATAACCAGCCACACAGAGAGGGGGCGCTATTTCCCCATTGCACTGATACATATAAAGCAAGTGGGATTCTACAACGTAAACCTAAACACTGTTACATAAGCATAGGGAACCAGGAATGTGTATGTTTCTTCCTCTCATCCATCTCTCCTCCTCCTCGTCCTCCTTCCTCTGCCAGTGAGCCTCAGAAGGTGGAGAGGGCGCAGGAACCCGACGTCTTCTCTCCTCCGACCAGGTCCAGTCCCAGAGCTGCTGCATGTTTGCGCTGCGCGTGTTTCTGCTGCAGCTTCTTTGTGCAGCCTGAAGACGAATGTTAGTGATGCTGCAGAACTTGAGGCAATCCAGAAGCCATAAAATAAGGAATGTTTGTATTGAGACAGATGATCAGGCGGCACTCTGGATTTACAGCCTGTAATAATTAAGATGAACAGTCTGTAGCTGTAGACAGCAGGGGGCGCTGCTGCACAGAGGAGCTGACTCTTAGGATGGAAATAATTTTCAATCTGATCTTAACCTTCTGGCCTTCTGGTAGGAAGATTCTCAGCATTTAGAAACCTCAGAGTGTGAAGCTCAGTGACACTAAAACATGGTGCAGAGTTTCTGCTGCGAGCCGATCGGATCGGAACCGGCTCCAGGTTCTGATGGCTTCTCTAACCTGCAGTGAGGTGAAGCCTGCTGATAACAGCATGGAGCTTCAGGAGGAAGCCCTGGTGTGGCGGCTTGAATCTGAATATTACAGCAGAGCTTGTGTTTGTGTTGGTCTGCAGCTCCGGAGGTCAGACGCCCCGCAGAGACCTGGAGAAGCAGCTCACCGGGGAGGAAAAGTCAGTTCACCACTATTTACTTTTATCATGCAGTTTTATCATAAATATAATTAGGAAATATTTTTAGGAATTCTGTGTTTTTTTTACATTGTTTGATATTTTGTTTTGTTACAAATTGTTTGTAAAATTTTTATTTAGTTTTCTTTGTGAAATTTTAGTTTTTATATATATATA
>CAEGAE010027770.1:0-38851 GCA_903067095.1 Girardinus metallicus
TGTGGGCCGAAATCATGGGGAGAGAATCGTTGGTCGGCCCCTTTAGGATCCCTGAAGGTGTGAAAATGACCTCAGCAAAGTATATGGACTTTCTGACTGATCACTTTCTTTCACGGTTCAAAAAGAAGAGCCGGACCTTCAGTAGCAAAATCATCTTCATGCATGACAATGAATGCTGCAAGGAATACCATTGTGTCATTGGCTGCTATGGGCATAAAAGGGGAGAAACTCATGGTGTGGTCACCATCCTCCTCTGACCTCAACCATATTTGGAGTTTCCTCAAGCAGAAGATCTGAGGGTTGGGATGCAGTTCAGATCAAAACAGCTTTGGGAAGGTATTCTGACATCCTGCAGAGAAATTCAAGTAGAAACTATCCACAAACTCAAGTTCAATGGATGCAAGAATTGTGCAGGTGATGTCAAAGAAGGGATCCTGTGTTAACATGTGACTCGGTTACATTATTCAAGCTATTTCAATGTATGAAATTGAAATAGCTTTTCATTTTAGTAAATGTGACCACTTAACGCTGAACACTTGAAGAATGACCGTTTGCAGTTCTTCATAATCCATAAAATGTATTGAAAATCTGCAGTGCATAATAATTTGGAAAAGTGCATTTTGAGTTTTTATTTTGAAAAAAATACTGTTCTCACTGGGAGCTGTGTTCAGTAAAATGTGATTTATACTGTAATAGTTCATGACTTGAAAATTATACTGACCATCATTTGCATTGACCATTTAAGAAAATCTGAGAAAATATCACTTGCATAATAATTTGGAATACAGTGTATAAATGTGAAAAGATTGGCATAACCAGCTGATTTTGATGTGGTTCCAGTCGTTATGGAATAATCTCAGTTTCTAGCACAACTGCACAATCTAATGTATTCCCTGCTTAATAACAATTTTTTTTGTAATTTTAGCAACATTTTACTGTTATATTTTGAGTAACTTGTTTTAATCCAAGTTTACTGTTTATTTTCAATTCTAATGGATTAGTTAGTGATGCAGCTTTCAATTTAGCTTAAGCCAGAAATATCTTCTCCCTTCTTCACATATTAATGAGCCTTCACTGCATGCATTTCTGTTAAAATTAAAAAAAAAACTCATTAAATGTTAACTTTGAAGACAACATGACTAAAAATAAATATTTGTGTAAAAGTAGCTTGGCATGGAAAACAACTTTGTGAGAAGATATTTAAGTCAGATTGGAACCCCCCAACAATATCTGCAATCTTTAGAATTACTTTAATCTAACTTATCACTAGTCACTATCCTTTCACAAAATATTATTTTTTTTACCCAAGTTGGGTTGAGTTTTAGTGTCCTCACATAACCCAGTTTTTTTTTTAAAGACACCGACTCTGCAGTAAAAAAATTAAACCTCTTATCTCATTCAAATGACCTGACACCATTACATTGCATCTCGCCTCTTTTATTTGCACTTAATACATAGATTTTTTTTTTTTACCACGCTGTCTTAAAGATGCATTTCTAAAAGAGTTGCAGAGCTGACATGTTTTGCATGTGTGTTTGTAACTCGGCACCTTCGTAAACTGACACCCTTATCTCTGGTGGCATTCTTTGCCAGACAATACGTCTTAAGACAGCAAAAGTAAAACGTGTCCTTGCTGAAAGAATATGCTGTGTTTTTCTTTTTTCCATTGTCCACATGTTGCCTGCCACTTTGCCCTACTCGCACCTCCACCTTGTGTAACATTCTTGCGAGCGAACGTCACTCCTGTTCCAGTAAACCTGGTGGTGTTACTGAGTCCCATAGGTAACACTACATTAGCCTGTGCTGCATTCTGCATTCCTAGACAGCGATTCAGATCTGTGAATTGCTGTTTCAGACACCACCAAAGTCCTTTTTTTCTTTTTTCTTTTTTTTTCTTCAACAAAGCAAGCCACTTAGCTTTTGTTTCTCACTTTGTGTGCAGTGCTGGAGATCTTATCGAAGTTTGCCACAGTACAGGGTGGAGCTGCTTGGCCTTCTTAATTCACCTTAATTTCTTTCTTCTGCTGTATACATTTTCAAAGATAGAAGCTTCTGTTAACATGCAAAGACATTTGCTATATTAAAAAAAATGTGCTTAAATCATAATCTTCCTTCTGCAGGTAAACATGCAGAGGTTGAATGGGATTGCTGATTAACACAATATTTCTGGAAAGTCAAGAAATGAATGATCAGCATTTTGCTTGTTGCATGTGTTGGACTTTTTGGAGTCCTTGTGACTTTGCTGTGGTATAAACTAAATATGTTTCTTACAGCTAGAACAAGCTGACATTTTTCTTTCATGCATGCCAATTAAAATCACTGGTGACAGATCGATCTTCATCTGAGACTAACAAAATCTTTGGGGGAGGAACGATGCACTGAAATGACGTTATAGTGTAGGACATTTGACAATGTTTTAAGCTCCATTGGTCACGTCTCTCCCTCTAAATACCAGCAGGAATGTGGGTTTTAGGAAATGAGTAATGTTTGCTTTATATTGTTTGTACAGCAACGGCAATGCCATTGTTTGCCTTAGAGCCACCTGAATTAATGTTCTCTGCCTCCATTCAACAGTGTATAGATGAAGGAATCGGGTGTTTTTATAATGACACTTGCATCATCTCATTCAGGTATTATGTGGACATAATTACACAGTGTTTGATTGCTTTATGGGGACGTTCTTTTCTCCTTGTTTCTGTTGCACTCTGTTGACACTTAACGTCATATTTCCCTCATTTCAATATACTTTTTGTCCCGTCTGACAGTTTAAGCATGCTAGTATCACCTGATAACTCCAATCCAGGCTGAGCTGCTATGCTTTCCTTAATGTGTTTCTTTCAGCAGGGCCGTTTTAGGGTGATAATAAACCATTAAACATAGATGATCATGTAAACAGATTTTAGCCTATTTTTAAAAATCAGAACCGACTAAAGTCTCATGTCAAAGAATAGTAACCAGCACAAGTTCACTACAACGGGATATTCAAAGCTAACCGTTTGGATCCACTGGAATGTCTTTATTCCTTCCTCACACAATATGGTTCAATCTTCATCTATAAACAATGGTTCTTTTCATGTCTGCATTGAACATGCAAACTAATCACTCACAAGATAGAAAAAGGATGTGAATGTTATTAAAAGATACTTGAAGTCTGATGTTCAAATTAAGGACGTTTAGAAATGTGAGCTTTCAAAGAAGCACCTTCAGATACATGATGAGACATAAAACCTGGATTGCTGCTGAAACTGCTGTTTTTAAGCTCAACCGGATAATTTGAATCATTGGACTTTAGAAGGATTCTTACTGAGGTATGAGGCAGGATGTTCATTAATCCATCATGAGGCAGGCTTTCTAAACAATAGAAATTCTTACTCAGGTTTCCAGAAAACCATGAAACGGCTACAATTTCCCACAAACAGCTTGAGATAAGGTTCAATGGAAAATTATGCTATTTGTAGGATAAGAGCTTGCCTTATGAACTCATATTCTTGGTGCATCTATTAACGCACCAGGGAGAGGGAGAATCATGGTGTGGGACGCTTTGTATCCTGTCGTCACCACGAAAGAGTAATTTAAAAATGTTATGTTGAAATATTGCACAATTAAAATGGCTGTGCATCTGCAGTTTGGATGCAGTTGAGGGAAGTTTGTTTTTATACAAAAACCCCAAATTATATTAAATAGAAAATTAGGCCATTAGATGAGTAAAAGTAACAGAACTTTCCAGGCTGCAGCTTTATATTTCTGTTGCTTATATTCACTTTAATTGATATTGTGTAAGATTCTAGATTTTCTGAGAAACTGAATTCTGGATTTCAATTAGCTGTATGCTAAAGTGATCAACATTAGTAAAATGACATACTTGAAATATCTCACTATGAATATAATATATCTACATAATAAATGAATTTTACTTTTTTAATAGTTAATTATTGGATCTAAGTAGGAGTGTTGTAAATGTTTTTGAGCAATCTACCCATTATTCTGGCAATTGAGTAATCAAATAAAAAATTGATCAAATAAAATATTGGTTAATTCTGCTATGACAACAGTATAAATGTCAGATATCAACATCTGCCCAAATTTACATATTTGTGCATCCCTAACAATTACTTTTCTGCAGTTTAAAAAATTTAATCCCAACAATAGCTCACTTTTTAAGTTAACCTGGACAAAAATTATGCAAAAATCTGAAATTATGTTCAACTTAATAATAAAGCAGCAGCCTCACAAAGACACTTATAAAAAATGTCTGTACTCTAGTTTTTAGTTTAAGTATTGATCCTCAGTCAATTTAATAGATTAACTCACTTTGCCCAGCCATTTATAAATTTTGTGTCCGTTTGTGTGACCGGATTTGGCAGCTTCGTTGCACACAGAAACATATATACCGCCACAGTGCGCTCTGCCATCCATCTGATTCGACCAGGATGGTAGGAAATGTATTTTCTGGTTTGTCCATAAAGCTACACTTACGCTAAGCATCAGCTACAGCAGCCTGCTGTGAGTCTCCACTGTACCTGCATGCACACTTCAAGAAAGGAGAAAGGCTGTCGCATTACAAGCATTGTGCCAGCCATTTTAAGGATCATTTTATTGATCCCCCAAAAAACAGTAAAATACTGATATTGGATCTTAAGTTATTAATCAATGAAATCACCTGGATTCCCCAGACTGAACTTGAAAATTGGACATGTTATGTTGTTAGCACTTAGCAACTCATAGACAGAAGTGAAAATGTTGCATATCACAAATAAACACCTGGGCGGAACATGGTGTATTAAATAGTAATGAAGCTTGGAGTTTTAATAATCAAATCATTCAAGAAATTGTTGCAGCCCTAGATCTAAGTAAGAATGAGAGAGTATACCTACTCATTGTACTTTATTCTTTATTAGCGTCTATTAAAACTATCCATTGGAAAGTTTGCAAATTGTAAAATCTAAAGTTAAACTACTTTTCCATCTTCCACTGTGAGAACTAAAAGTACTGGAGAAATGCTTTAGAAAAATGAATATATTACAATATCATTCACAGCCATTTTTTTCTTTATTTGGGCTGCACGCATGTAAACTCTCAAAGTTTTACAAACGTTTTTATTTGATGCCAGCTGTTCTGTCCAAGTCATTGCCTTTACTGGCACTAAAATTAAACAATTTTTGGCCCCTTTTTACTTACATCAGATTCTTGGCCTCTAAAACAGCTGCAACCGCAGCCATTATTACTCACGCAGCCTTCACTTCAGCAAACTTTGTTCTCCGTTTTGACTCATCAAATCACAGTGAGTTGTCTCAAGCCAGAGTGATATTGCTGACCTCTGGTTTATCTTCAACGATTTTTCTTCACATTTTTTCTGGAAGCAGTAACACTTGTGTCTCTGCATGTTGATGCTTTGCTGGTTCTGTCTGCCCGAGAGCCAACGATTTTTTTTTTTTTTCCCTGTTCCCTGCGTTTCTCTCTGCAGTTGAAACAAAACCATGTGTTCCTCTGTCTGCAGGACAGCTCCTTCTAAAGTAAAGCCAGATAACTCTGAAATATCTGGATGTGGTGCCAAAGTCAATAATCCAGGATCAACCATACCTACGGTACACAAAGCAACGTGATGTTCGGCTGTCACATGTAGGCTGCTGAAAACTAAAAAAGCTATGGAAAAATGCTGATAACCTATGCTTACTTGCAAGAGGGATCAATTAGGGTTCCTTTCAATCTTAAGAAAATTAAAAAAAATTCTATACATTGACCATATGTCCACCTAAATTAAAGAGAGTTGTCAATCAGAAGGTCAGTGCAGTTTATATTTGCAAATCATCCTGAAGGCCTTGATGTGTACTAAATGCTAGTTTCTCTTTTTGGTGTTGTTGTTTTATGTCACATTGGGTGAGTTTATGGCATACAATGCTATTCATTTGCCTGCAAGCTGTGACCTAAATCTTAGACCTCTTTCAGCATAATGTGGTAGGATTTCATAGAAACCATTGAGGGAGAGTAAATGTTGGAGAATGAAAGCAAAACTTAAATGAAGGCAACAACATTGGAAACCTCACAGCAGAGTTTTCAGTAACGTAAAACCCCAGCAAGGCAGTTTCCTCCATGATTTACATAATCAGTGCTGCTTGTTTGAGGAAATGCTATTAGATTGTAAGCACTTCCTAGTTTGGTGCATCTTCTGCATTCCTTGATCTGAACATTTTGTCACGAAGTTGTTGTCATTAAAGTTTCTTTACTATTCCAAGCTTCACTCAGGTGACAGACTAATCAGCGGCTGAAGCAGAAATTGAAGTAAACATTTGGATCGGTACGTGTTTATCTTACTAGGTTGTGAAATGTTTCTCTTTAATTGCGAAGGGATTTGACAGAAGAGGATCTTACCCAAGAGAATATAGCCCAAACTTGTGCCAGAAGTATTTTAATGGTTTACTTTGCATGACTTGGCCCCTAGGTTAGCAGATGGTTTTTCAGTGTTTACATTGACCAAGATAAGGAAAAGAACAGTGATGCACAGCTGTAAGCAAAAAAAAAAAAGAAAAAAACTATAAACAGCAGGGTGATCTGCAGACTTTGTCCTTGTAGATACATGTTTTTTTTTGCCTACCTAGTGCTTTTGGGGTTTTCTGTCTAGCTTCTTGTTTCTTGAAAAGTTTAATCTTTTCAAGGTCCTAGACTCATTCTACCTTTAGCAGACAAAAGATTAATTTTAATCAGCTTCATGGGTGGAGCGACTCTGTTTTTGGAACAGGGCAGCAAAGCTAAAATAACAGCAGCCATGCAAGTTCCTACACATCCCAGAGACATAGTGTTTTCTGTATCTACGCCTTGTTGAACAAAGAAGAGTACATGCTCTTATTCTCGGGAGCAGCCTGAGTGTTTATGTGCCAGCTCCGTTCTGTGACCTATACATTATAAACAACACTTGAGCAAAAGAACGAAAAAAGTGTTATTATATCTGTGTTTTGTAATTATTTAAAGTGCAACCATTCTGTAAATGTTTCTTCTGTGAAAGGGTCTCTTTGCTCTAATTATAAGCTCAATCATTGAAAGCCACTCAAACTTTAGGATCCCTGTTAAAATTGTAAACATTTCTGAGAGTGTGTGACTAATTAACTCAAAAGTGTTTTTATTGTTAAATAAGGCTGTCCTGTGTTTTGCATATATCAAGAAAAAGAGGGGCTTTGGTCCCAAAAACAAAGACTTAAGGCTTGACTCGATCTTTCAAAGAATGACTTGTGGATAATTTGTGATGGGATCCTTCGCAATCTGAAACAAAGTATTTTAGTGGTTCGGGTTGAATAATCATCCACCATCTTGGATTTTCTATTTAAACCCTGTTTTCAATAGCAACCTCTACATTGAAGTTTTTGTAAACTTCTGTTTTTATACTTGTGAAATTTGCTAAAAATCAACTAAGCATGCTGCTGGTTTAAAACATAGACTTTCATTGTGAACATGTGTAGAAACCCTGTTCTAGACATGTTTGATTGCAGTGGATTACCAGTGTAACGAAAGACAGATATATTTTTAAAGATTTTCTTGCTTTCAGCTTCCCAGGGGACAAAAAAAAACAGACTGTAGAGTTGTACAGCGTAGAAGATCCTGCATCTCTTGTCCTGCTTTGATTTCTGCATTTGTCTGACTGTCTTTGTCTTTTCAGATGCTCCGTCTGCTCTGACAACCTGACTAACTGGTACTATGAGAAGGATGGCAAGCTGTACTGTCAGAAACACTACTGGGAGAAGTTCGGGGAGCTCTGTCATGGCTGTTCGCTGCTCATGACAGGACCTGCCATGGTAAGTCTATTATTGTCTTACATTTTTTTACTCTTTACCAAGAGATTCCAGCCTGTTCTCACAAACCATCTTGAGACGGTGTTTTAGCAGAAACTGTTTATTCATCATGAAGTTTGTAAGGAGTATTATTTCTATTTTGGGGGCGTTGGAAAGCTCTTTATGAATTTATCAATGAGAGCATCTAACAGTCACAACAGAATTGAGGTATAAGGGCTGGAGGTTCTTTAATTTAAACTCGTAAAAGGGACTAAAAGTATATATTTTTGTATAACTACCCATGTCTTACAAACCCAGGAGCTTTTATTGGTTCCTTGGCATGAAAACAAAATAGTGTTCACATCAATCGAAAGCCAATAGTTCTGATTTAATTATATTATTTTATGCAGGAATCTTACAGATGTCAGTCCACTTTTCTTATTTGTGGGATTTTTTCCCCCTTTTGCTTGAACTGCTGATGAGTGGCCAGTTCTTTTTTTTATTGTTTTTTTTTTTTGTGAATGGGGTCTAATTATCCAAATGAGTATGTTGATAAATGTAAATCTGAAACAGTTTCGGAGCACTCCAGGGCAGGAAGAACTGAGAGATGTGGAGACTCAAGCCAAACTCTGCTCTTGATTCAGTTTTAGCTGTTCTCTTTCTTTATGCTGGTTAAAAAATAGCCTAAATATCGTTCTGGTCTAAACACTAATAACAGATGGTAAAAAGAAAATGATCACAGATGGCATTTGAACTACTCTAGATTATATAGAGAACATTCTAGATTCCTGGATCCTCACTCTATTTCTTCAGCTCACTCATCAGGTTTCTTTTGTATTCATGTTTTGGGATTGAAACAGAAAAGCTTTTGTCTCTGATGAGTTTCTATGTTGATTTGATCAAATGTTTTGGATCATTAACCTGCTGAAAGACTTGATAACGGCCCATTTTCAGTGCATTGGCGCAGTGAGATTAGGTTACTGCAATAAAAGATTAATTCATTTTAGTAATGTTCTTTTCTATATTGGAAAAGAAGTAAATACTTTATAAGGAAAGATACACTCAGTGTTAAAAATAATAAAATAGATTTCTTAGGGCACTAGTTTTAGGATTACATGGCAAGTGATACCATCAATAAATGGTGATTATTTTTAAAACTCAATTTGCTGGGTTTATTTTTTTTTTAGTTTCTTTTTGGAATGAAATTTTTTAAGAGAGCTTTAGATTGGACCTGTGTGTGGGATTATAGCTGGGATTCCTGTAGAAATCAGTGTAAGTAGTTAAACTCTCTAACTTTTGCAAACAGAAAAAAGGCATCAAAGATTTACAAAATGTAATTTAAATAATAAGCACTTGAAAGGTTTTACAGGTTTTAAAGTAGTGTTGATTTAATTTGGTCAGAAGTTACCTGCAACGCTGCGTGTGTTCATAATAAAACACAAGTAGCTAATTTGTTTTGCCCTCAATTTATGAACATGTATGAAAACAAATTTCACACAGCCTGTTGTGCTCCAGTTTTATTTTTCTGATAGATCTTTTGTTGTGAAGGATACTTGTTTTTGTGCTGCTGCTGAATCTTGCAAAAGGGGGCTCTGCATAGACTTGTGAATTAGTTTCCCCTCATGGAGGCCCCATTCTGTTCCTTCTCTGCACAGAAGTTCTCCATGGTTCACTTCCCCACATGCAGAATCAAGTGGGAAAACACCAGAACATGTGGTGGTTTTGGAGCATGTAGAGTCCAGTGTGGCGAGGAGCTCTGTTAATCTTACCTACAGTTATGATGACGTGCATAGATGGCCTTTTGGAGATCCAATATCAGTATTTGACAGAGTAAACAGTGCTCGCTTTAAACAAAACAAAGTCAATAAATAAGTAAGCAGTAAAAGTCCTTCAGCTGGAATGCTTCTGCTGCTGGACACAAACAAGGTTACCCAGCTAACATGCAGTCAGACTGACGTTTTCTTTCTGCCACCAAGCAACAGGCAGAATGGGGTTTTTACATTGTGCCCTTGGCGTCCAGCTTCATCAGCTTCACCGAGTGTTTTTGGCAGGACTGAACTGGCACCGCGGCCGATCGGCCAGACAGAAAAGCATTGTGGTCCAGGAGCAGAGGAGGCGCATACAAAGCTGCTTCTGCTGCTGCTGCATGTTCAGCATCCGAGCCCAGAACACAACTGCTCTTGTTCTAGTTTGTTTGTTTATTGATGAAATTGGATTTTTTTCTTAAGCAGTTTTCAGGATCGGTTTATGAAATTCTGCTTTGTTGCTACATTCGTCTGTTGTTTTACGTCTCACTGTTTAGGCCTAGGGCAGGGCGTAACCGAGGGGGGTGGTTTTGTTTTTGTGCTCAAAGGTGAGGAGTTACAGACAAGCTCAAGAGATGTCACAATCATTTTGTCGACATCACCTTCAGGCAGCTGGGAATCCTTTTCCAGCACAGACAAAGTGACTCACAGCTACAGAACATGTTGGAAAAATACCACAAACTTGTCTGTGCTTAAGTTTCAGCTAGATGTGAATAGTCAACCAAAAAGGAATGATTTAGATTTTTGTTTTTGATCATGCCCCTCAAGCACAAAGCAGCACACAAGAATGTTAGAGGATGGAAAACTTAGGAATATTCTGAAATGGCTTTAATATTCATTACACTGTGTGGGAAAACTTACTTTGTTTGCAATAATATTGATTGTATCTATGACTTCATGATACATAAATTAATCTGAAATTAGTAATTGTTGCAAATGTTTTAATGTCACTTAATCTTTTGCAAATTTTTTCACTTCACAACCACCAACATCCCTGTATTTTATTTTGATTTTTATATAATAAATCCAGATAACTAAATCCAAAGCAGAATTGTAAAGCGGGAGAAAACGGATGCAGTTTTCCTATTTTTTCACAATAAAAAATGTGTAGTGTGCAATCTAAAAAATTTCCCTTTCTTTAGTCCAACAACCCTAAATAATTGAAGCCAATCAATTTCTTTTAGAAGTCACTTAAAAGCTGCTTCTATAAAGTATTGAATCAGAGGGGCTGAATACAAGTAAACTCACATTTTATTTAGTTTCATTTCCAAAAATATTAAAAACCATGAAGAGTGTTTTTAACTTCACATTAATGTGCTATTTTCTGTGCTACTCTCGGCCTTTTACATAAAATCCCTATAAAATCTTTTTCATTTTGTTGTTGTAACATGTAGGGATTAACAATAGATCATTATTGCACTACTAGGATGCACAACATGAATATAAAATTAATGTTTGGAGTGCAATAATTGTATTCCATATGTTACTAGCTGACACTATTCCATTCAGCTGTCTGGATAGTTTCACTGTAGTAAATCACAGAGGTGGAAGAGGTCAAAGGTCACTGGGAGCGTTGGAAGAACAGAGGAGAAAGAGACTGAGGAAAATCTGAATTTATTGCAGCTAATTTCTGCATCACAATATTTACTAAAAATATCTCCAATGCAAGATTTTCTCATATCTTTGCGATTCAAAAGGAGCAAATAGTTTTACAAGGCGCTGTATTTACTAAGCCCACTGCTTGCTCACACGCCGGAACATTATCTCATCTTGCATGGGAGAGAAAGAGGAAAGACAGATGTTAAGAGAGCATGACATAAACTACTGAAAGGGAAATTGGTAAGTCATGTGCAGCAAGTGTCAGAGCGAGAGAAAAAGAGAGAGAGAGAGACACACACACACATGAAAGCAGCAGTGAAACCAACGGCTCAGACCTGCCTGGATGACGTCAGGGCAGATTCCAGACAGGCTGAGAGTGAAGCAGGTGTTGCCGCTGTGTCACCGCTCACTGTGAAGGAGGGTTCACAGAGTCGCACACTTATTAATGACACAGCAGAGGATCTCGACATATCGTTTTCTTTTCTGTCCTGCATGGAGCATCAGTTGGTTTGCTTCTGGTTGCAGGTGGCTGGAGAACACAAGTACCACCCCGAGTGTTTTGTGTGTCGGAGCTGCAAGGTAGTCATTGAGGACCGGGACACATACGCCTTAGTCGAGAGGTCCAAACTCTATTGGTAAGTTTGTTTTAAGTTGGTCTAGGAGGAGGCAGAATGCAGAGTGGGCATGTCAAAATCTAGGTTAATGACTGTGAAAGTGAAAGCTGATGATAAAAACATAAGATTACTACATCATCTTTTGCTATACGTCTCCTTCCTCTACAGTAAATTTACTACAATCCAGTTAAAGAATGCATCCTTTGGGAATTAATATTACATTTTATAATTTAAACACCATTTGAAAAAGGTTATTCAGTTAAATATGTGACTAATTTATTATATAGAAAGGCTTGGCCATGAAACATTGCTTCGATTCTGGTTTGTAGGGATGTATGCAAAGGTCAAAGGACAATGACACTTAAGAACTGGAGATGCAGACCTTTAGTGTCACTGCTCTTTGACCTTGATGGGTTGAGCTGAAACAAAAAATAAATAAATAAATCATGATGCTGCCATGAAAAAGTTGATAATATATAATGACATATATAATAATAATAATAATAATTAATTAACATTAAATGTGATATGCATAATACTATAATATATTTGTTAATTGTTTCCTTGTTTCCTTCGATACATATTTGATTAAATATCAACATATTTTGTCAGTTAACTTAAAGACTTCTTTAATAATCATGCATTACAATGCTTTATTTAGCATAATTATCAGTCATGTTTCTCATGCTGAAATTAGATTTGACACACATTTGCTAATATTCCTAATTATTCTGAGCTTTATTTGAACCATTTTCTTTCCTGCTTTTGCAGTGGAAAGTGCTACAAGCAGGTTGTCCTCAACCCCATGTTGGAGAAACGCTCACACGACTCGATATTAGACTCCCTGCCGCACACGGTGACGCTCATCTCGATGCCCTCGGCAGCTAACGGGAAGAGGGGTTTCTCTGTGTCCGTGCTGAGGGACATGAACGGCTCGGCTAGCGTTCAAGTCAAAGAGTAAGTGGCAAATTGCTGGCGGTGGATTTGTTCGCCTGTGTCGCTGTTGTGTGAGTAATGCCTTTATGTAAGACATGAT
Source organism: Girardinus metallicus (assembly GCA_903067095.1). Lineage (NCBI taxonomy): Eukaryota > Metazoa > Chordata > Actinopteri > Cyprinodontiformes > Poeciliidae > Girardinus > Girardinus metallicus. The sequence goes on from CAEGAE010027770.1 coordinate 12,815, forward strand.
TATAGGTTTGGTGAACCGCTGCTCTGTGTGTTTGTGTAGAAGCATGTTACGGCAAACGAGGTAGTGGTGGGAAGCTTGACGTTGATTTTAAGTCGCTCGCCTGTTCTTGCTTCAGGGTCAGAGGGATGCTTATCAGTCCAGAGGTGCGAAGTGCTATCCACGTTGGAGACAGAATCCTGGAGATCAATGGACTTCCTGTTGGGACGCTGATGGAGAAGGAGGTGAGCATATATTTTCTTTTAAATAACACCAATCCTGCTACAGTGAACTCAAAATGTTTCAAATCAAACAAACAAAGTTTCCTCATTAGCTTCATGCCTCAAGTGCATATTTCAAAGCCATGTTCTCATCTTGACATGTGGATTTCTGCATTTCTCACATTCTTCCACCATTTGAACATTCTTGGGTTGGGAGAGGAATGCTTTTAAATGACTTAAAGGCTCATTCTCGAAACCTCTCCCTTGAGTTCTTCAGACAGGCTCTTGTTTTGTTTTGGATATTGCTGATATTGCCTGTTTTTCTTTTTTACCACTCATCGATACAGAGATTTTTTCAAAGGTTGCACTTTGTTGTTTTGCTGTGGCACAATAACCTGAAGGGAATCAAATTTTGACACTATTATCTGAAACTTCTTTTATTTTCCACTTGATTAAAATGGATATCAATTAAAACTTTCATAAATAACAGGGTTTTCTGGAAAGTTTAGAAACATCCAAATTTTAATTTGAGTAAATTTGTTCGGTTTATATTTTCCTTTTTATTTGATTGAGTTCCTAGTAACTTTTATTTAGTTTTTGTGGGGCCTTTACTTCACAATACTTTAAGGTCATGCGACATTATTTGCAAAATCAGTGTTGACGTGATCAAAGCATGACAAATCCACATCACCTGTGCTTCCAACTCTCTCTCCACTGCAATTCAACTCCAACTAACTGGCTCGAAATATTACTGGCATGCAGAGTGTGGCCTCATGTTCCTTTGAATACATTTTCCACCAATGGTGGCATTCCAAGCAATCTTTTGTGTCATTTATGTTGCTTAGACTGAGAACAACGATGTATTTGTAATATTTTGTGCATCCCTACTGGTACTTAGAGGCTTGTTTGTGTTAGTTTTTGGCCTCTTTTATGGATGGCCCATAATTATTTATTCACCACACAGTGAGAATGATGTGAAAGGAGTTAATAAAATACTAAAGTAGTGACATCTTGAGGGTCACCAAGTCTTCAAGAAAACCATTAGAAACATCCATGCCCACTGATTGTTTGGTAGCAATGTCCTACCATCACGAATGTAAAGCAAACTGGAAACTGGACCCATTGTACTTCAAATGAGACTAATATTGAGTTTCATTCAAGGTGGGATGAAAAGGTGACAAAGTTCCTCATGACCATTGTAAAGTATGGTGGAGGATATGTGATGCTGTGGGCTTGAAACTTTGTTAGAGTGCAAGGTATCATGAACTCTTTAATATCCAGGGACATTTTAAATAGTGAGCTCTGCCAATAAACTAAAGATGGATCAACATTGGGTCTCTTTTGTCTTTATGTGGTCAAACGTATAAAGACAAAGTAACAGAAATGGTTCACAAGCCCCCAGATTAACCTTCTCTTTTTGTCATGTCAGACTTAAATCTTTTATAATGTTGTGGGGTGACGTGACGCATGTTCACTTTTAGTAATAGTGATTGCTCTCATGTTGCATAAAAATATGAAAATGGCATAAATAAATCATGGAGGCTTGGTTCACATTCCTTTGAGGAAAAACTATTTCAACCTTGCATGTCCTTTTCTTGTTAAGGTGTACGATCTGATCCACCACACCAGTCACACACTGCAGCTACTGATAGAGTACGACCCAGTGAGGCAGCGTCTAGATCGGCTCCGACTGGGCTCGCCTAGGAACCAGCTGGGCGTCCCGGCCACGTCCCGCATGCGTCTGTCCTCGCCGTCCGACACAGTCCTGGAGAGGACAGACGAAGTTGACGATGGCATGCTGAAAAGGAGATCTTTGAAGTACGCAAGAGAGTCTAAAATGCTTCCTTGTTTTTGGTCTGAGTCTACATGCCATTAAACTGTCTTTATTTGTCTTTTTTCAGGCGCAGTAACAGCATATGTAAGTCCCCAAACTCCCTAAAAGAGACGCCGATAATCACGAGAGACATCGGTCGCTCTGAATCCCTGAGGTCCTCCAGCAGCTGCTCTCATCGCATTTTCCGACCCTGTGACCTTATCCACGGAGAAGTCCTAGGGAAGGGCTTTTTTGGACAGGCCATCAAGGTTAGCCTGCAGCTCCCGTCTCTTTTTCCATTCAGCATTTCATCTCTTCCACTCTTTAAACTTCAAATAATACCTGCTTTTGTCTCAGGTGACTCACAAAGCCACTGGGGAGGTGATGGTGATGAAGGAGCTGATCCGTTGTGATGAGGAGACGCAGAAAACTTTTCTAAAGGAGGTGGGTAATGAGCAGCAGGAGGCTAGTGATTTCTCACACACACGTGTCTGTGTTAAGATTCACAACTAAAATACACACCACTTGCTCCAACAATCGCCTCTTTGTACATTATGTTGTCACATTGCTCTGGTGGGAACTCATTAGTTTGACCCGTATTTAATCCTTTCTTCACACATGCTAAGCTTTCAGAACTGATTAGGGACAACTTGCTTATATTAATCAGGAACTTGTTCTTTTCTTGTCTACCACGCGTCTGAATTTCAGGTCAAGGTAATGAGAAGCCTCGACCATCCACACGTACTGAAGTTCATTGGTGTGCTGTACAAAGACAAGAGGCTGAATCTGATCACAGAGTTCATTGAAGGAGGAACGCTGAAGGACTTCATCAGAGACATGGTGAGTTGAGTCTAGTATTGAGTTTCATTCAAGGTGGAATGAAAATGTAACAAAGATCCTCATGACCGCTGTAAAGTATAGTGGAGGATATGTGATGCTGTGGGCTTGAAACATGCTGTGGGCCTTTAGAGTCCACCAATTTTCTGCTTGGTGGACTCTAAAGGAGCTGAGTGCAGGTGACCTGAAGTAAGCTCCACACTCGTACACAGATCTCAGCTCATTAATTGGCAGGTTTGGAAAACAGGAGGTTTAGATATGAGAAGGTTTCACCAGGGGAAAATTACCTCACCCTGCTGCCCTCCTCTGTCATGTCATGTGTTGTTTTTGTTGTTTTTTTTTCTTGCTTGAATTAGGAATAGACTTTGTTTTTGAGCTCCTGGTAACACGGTTCAGAGAAGTCTGGAAAACTGCAGAATTTGGTTTATGTCTTTCCAAGGTCTGGATAAGGATAGAAAATAAAAAATGAATGTGTAAAAGTATTTGTTTGCCAAGTCCACTGCCTAAAAGTTTAATCCATCCATCCATGCATCCACTCTTTCACCCACCTACCCCTCGTTCTTGTCCGTCTTTTCTTCTAGGCTCTGTTTTTAAAGCCTGATAACCTTAAAACTATTAGCCATAAATTTATGGTGACCTGTCCTATTGATACTTTAAAATAAGTTTGATAATTCTGGAAATTTGTGTCTACAATAGATTGGATTTCTGTCATAAAAATGTGTAGGAACACTTTATTGAGATGTATTTGACAAAATATGCTTAAAAATGACTGCAAGCCCTGTATTTACTTCATTTATGATGCCTATAAAAGTTTATTTTTGTCTTTTTTGTTTGTTTTCACTCTGGATTCATAGGACATGTTTCCTTGGCAACAAAGAGTCAGTTTTGCAAAAAGCATCGCCTCTGGCATGGTGAGTTGTTTTCTTTGTTTTGCCTTTGGGGGAAATTGACCATTAGACATCAGTAATTTTTGTTTCCTAATTCTATTGAATTGTGAATTTAGCAGTAATAAATTATGGGATTCCTAATAAATCAATTTCCCTTTTCTCTTAGGCTTACCTTCATTCAATGAGCATCATCCACAGAGACCTCAATTCTCACAACTGCCTGGTTAAACTGGTAGGTGACATCTGACCGTCCTCTTTAACTTTGTTGACATTTGTTGCACTTTTATGAAGAAAGCAGTACAAAAACAAAACAATACATTATTAATTGTTAAAATACAACGAAAAGAAAACTACAATTATGTGATAATTCTAAAAACTCCCCAGATATTTTACTCTGAAATTAGCTATAAGCAATCCTATTTGGGATACTTGTCATTCCTTGAAAGTCTCAGATTTTCTTCTTAGCATTCTGCTTGATACATTCACTGATCATTTTTTTCAATCAGTCTTTCCAGCAAACCCAGTGAATGCTTTGCTTCCTCTTTCAACAGGACAACACAGTAGTGGTTGCTGATTTTGGTCTGTCCCGACTCATCGTAGAGGAGAAAGTTAAACCTCCTCCAGAGAAACCTTCAACCAAGAAGAGGGTGTTGAGGCGCATTGACCGGAAGAAGCGGTATACTGTTGTTGGAAACCCTTACTGGATGGCTCCAGAAATGCTAAATGGTTAGTGACTTATTCACAAAGGAAAACTAAAAAATTAAATAATGTTTTAATTATGAGAGAAAAAGACAGTCATAGGATCAAAGAGTGCATGTGCTTTATTCTTTATTTGATGTCATTTTAGGTAAACGCTATGACGAAAAGGTGGATATTTTCTCATTTGGAATCGTTCTTTGTGAGGTAAGCTGCTGTTATTTCACATTTCCTTCTCCAATTTGTTAAATACCTACTTGGCAAAGATATTTGATGTTTCTTGGATACCATGAAAAGATTTTATTTGTAATTCGATTCAGATTATTGGAAAAGTGTACGCAGACCCTGAGTGCCTCCCCAGGACGCTGGACTTTGGCCTGAATGTTGGCAAGTTTGTGGAGAAGTTTCTCCCTGAAGACTGTCCTCCAGCTTTCTTTCCCCTGGCTGTGGCCTGCTGTGACCTCACACCAGACAACCGGTGAGAATCTCCTCTTAAACTTACTTTTCAAGAAAACGGTACAAAACATATCAAACATTGTTCCAAAATACTACAGTATAAACACTGATCGGCCTTGGATAACTCAGTTGGTCCAGATTATTAAAATGCAACTCCACGGATGCTACCACTAATCAGCATAACAACTAGGCAGGTCTACATAGTTGACAGCTGTTGTAAAAAATTTTCTCATAAACATTAACTACCTAAAGTTTCGATGGATTCTTTGTAGTTTTTTTTTTTTTTATTAGCTTTTACTGTTTAGAGGATTTGACTTTATAGGTTAGTTTCAGAGTGAGACACTTGTTTAAAATTATTTTAACTGCTTTCTGTAACTTCAAATAACAGTAGTAAGCCAAAATGTATAATCATTTTGTAAGGCATTAAATAAAGTATCAAACCCATTTTCATGCTTCTAGTAAAAGTTAAGAGCAAAACAACAAAACTAAATGACATCCAAATTTTAAGGAACAGTAAATGCGAATTATTTGAATTTTCTGGAGCATAAAAAATTAGGCATGGAGTTTCCTCTAATTCCCTTGACACTAAAGTCAGGTCTACTTAATGAACCTGGAAGCCTACGTCAAAGAGGGTTGTGTTTTTATAGGGACTTCAGGAATTTAAAAGCATCCTTTCAAGCTAAAAACAAAAATATAAATGTGCTGCAGCATTAAAAAAATGAAATATAACAGGACTGTGCTCTAGCGTAACAAAAAACAAGACAAAAAAAAGCAAAAAATTCAAGCATTTCACAAAACCTGTTTGTGTTTTGTTTCTGGGTTTCGTCTTATGTCATTGCATCTTAAGGCCACAGCGGAGGACAGGGAGAAAAAAAAAAGTTTCACATGCCATATGGACCTGCTTGCACACAGACATGTCCCTGCTGCCAAATTGCTTCCTCGTGTTTTCTCTTAACCTCGTCGGGCTGGTTCTAACCTAAAACTCCTCACTGATCTTTTCTTTTCTCCTCCTCCTCCCATAGTCCATCTTTCCAAAAGCTGGAAGACTGGTTTGACGCCCTCTCGCTTTACCTGGAACTGGGAATCCCTCTGCCGGCTGAACTGGACGAACTCCATCAGAATCTGAGTCAACTCTACTGGCCTAAAGATCCGGTCCAGAGCTCAGAGGAGCCAGCCACTCCAACAGCAGCCTCTCCAGACTGCACCAGCATGACGGACAATGGCACCTAGGATTTGTGCCTTTTTGACATGTAGCTCACTCATTCACTCCCTGTGACGCCTCTTAACTACTGCACTAATTCTGTGGATGAGGGGTAAAATAGAGGGAAACGGTGTTGAAACCGAGCCAAGTTAGAACTGGGTAACCTGAGATAGCTGGACCGGTTGTCCTGTTTTTTGGAACATAACTGAGTGCCAGTGAACTGCAGTGAGAATGAAGAGACACATTTCAAATTCCTAACTTTTGGTTGCTTATTCTTGCTACTGTGTGTCTCCATTTAACAACACAGAGCAGTTCTTAATTTCAAAGTTTACTTAATTGTAGCAACATAGGGGGAGTCTGTCTCTATGAACGGAGACCTTTATTAGACGTTTTTGTCTTTTTGTGACAGTAGTTTTGTTTTTCTGGCTCTGACGGTGCTCAGTATGTTGGGAACATAAATCCATTCCACGCCTTAAAGAGGAGTTGCCCAACCTTCGCAAAACAAAACAAAACAAAACAAAACAAAACAAAGTTCTTTGACAGTCAAATCACAGTGCAGGTGAGGATTGTTGGCACACATGTGTACAAATGTACTCTAGCAAATGTGTACAAATAAAAAGAAAAATAGCTCAGGCAGTATGGAACAATTTTCGGGAAGACTTCTCAAGACATAATTTTATCTGGAAACTAATGAGTCAAATTAGAACATTTTAGATTTTGTATTTAAGTCTCCCCATGAGAGTAAATTTTTATTGAATAGACATAAAACAACTATATATCCTTCCATCTAAACATCGAATTGTGTTTCAAAATGTGAGCAGTGAAACAATCCCCACAGAAAGACACTTATTAATGTCTGAAATTGGTTGAAAGATGGTTGGAGTTGAGGTAACTTAGTCTGAGTTTCTTCGCTTAGGCTAAATGTAGAGGGGAATCTGGGATAAAAAAAAAGTCCACGTTTCAACAGACTTTTCTGGGTTAAATAAAGTCAAAAACTTACTACACTCAAATAGCCATAAAAAGGTGTGCATTGATGCCCAGTGTTTAAAAAGACAATGAAAAGGAAGTAAGAACATCATTGAAAATAGCCTTCCAGCTGTGAGCAGTCATTTATTTACTTCTATTATTGCTCATTTTATGAGCACTCATTATTTAGGAACAGGGGTGATGTCACACTGTGTGTATGTGTGTGCTTTTCTCCACTGAATTTTAGATCAAGATCAGTTTCTAGTTTAGCATTTACACATGAGAACATTAAAAAAATATCAATCATATTAACTCCTCACTGCTAAAATTAAACCACTAAAATCATGTCTCTTTTAAACAAAACCAATTACCTTTACTTTAGTCAGTTTTTACCATATGTGAACTTATTTAATGCTTAGAAATCATTTATCAAAATGGTGCCTACTAGTGTTTTAGTGCTTTCTTTCTATTACATCCAAACTTTTTTTAGTTAGTTTTTATTTATTTAGGTTTTATATTTTTTTTTCTCTTGACATTTGACCAAGATTTTGTAATTTGACAGAGCTGCATGGCTTTTTTTTTTTGAAGCGTCTTTTCCTAAGATGTGTGGATGCCTGCAACACTGACCTGCACTGTGTGTGAACTCTGAAGATGATACAAAACTATTTTGCTGCAGAAAAGTCTGTACATGTTGAGATTTGTCATAAGACAATGAAGATTCATGTTTCTTCCAAACTTCACTGATCTCGATTTGTTTCTTTGTTGTCTAATGATTTCCACTAATTTTATCAGAATAATGAAGACTTAATCATTTTTGTTCTCTTTAACAAATCAGGACAAAGGCTTTTGTTGGATGTTATGAAACAAACTCTTTGTAAAGTGGGGCTTCTGTTGTTTTTTTTTTTTTCTGAAAAAATGTAAATAATGTGTAAATGTGATACCTTTAATTGGATTGTGTAGATTTTTTTCGTTTTTATATTAGACATTTCGACAGCATTTTGCCATCACCGAGCAAGGTACTGAAAACCAGTTGTAACCACTTTTATTTATATCTCTGTAGTGTTTCGTAAATAAAACTTCTGAATGTTACTTTTTCAAACTGTTGTCTGTTTTTTTTTAAGCACTGAAACAACTTTATATCCATCCATCCATTTTCTGTACACTCTTGTCCCTAGTGTGGACAAAGGTGCTGGTGCCAATAACCTAGTGAACGTTTCAGGTGAGAGGTGAGGTACACTCCGGACAGGTCGCCAGTCTGTCTCACACAGACAGACGGGACACACAACCATGCACACACTCACACCTAGGGACAATTTGGAGAGGCCAATTAACCTGACAGTCATGTTTTTGGACTGTGGGAGGAAGCCAGGGAACCCGGAGAGAACCCACGCATGCACAGGGAGAACATGCAAACTCTGTGCAGAAAGACCCCGGGCCGGGAATCGAACCTAGGACCTTCTTGCTGCAAGGCGACAGCTCTACCAACTGCGCCACTGTTTTCAATTTTTTTTGGGAGGGGGGATCTAAAAAATTGCATTTTCCAATTTGAGAAAACTTGTTTCACTCTGATATCTAACATGCAGAAGGCTGGTAATATCTGCTAGAGATAAATAAGAATGCTTTTTTAATATGATTTTTGGTAAAATAATGTTTACAATATTTAAAACATTTCTCCAAACTTCACACTTTACAAAGTACACCATACTCTGGACTGATCACTTTAACATACAAATTAGCTACAATAGCTAAATAATTTTGACTTAAACATTTTCTGACATTACAACTACGAACTTTGATTTATCTTATTTGTAGCACATCTTTTGTAACGGATAAACAAACATTGGTGTAATAATTGTGAGGTAGACAGAAAATGTCACACTGTTTTTTAAATTCTAAATCTGAAAGGTGTGGCATGTAAATGTATTCAGTCAGTAGTACTTACAACCCATTGCAAGTTTTTAGCCATATGTAACTTCCTCTTTTGCTTGTCTGGAGGCTAAAATGCTATTTTGTTTTTTGCAAAGGAGCTCAAAAAGTCATGCCACAGATTCTGGCATTTTTTGCTACATAGTTTTCTGTCACACAGTAATTACCAAAAAGAAATTAAAAATTAATAACAAAAGTTTTAAAATGGAATATTTCTAAAAATGTAGTCTGGTAGACAGGCGTCATATCTTAAAAATTAAGCTTTTATTCACTTTACTTGTTTTGCCACCAGAGGGAGCTAGTGCTACGTTCTTGTCAGGACAACTGCAACAACTACACTTAAACAGTAAAAATATTCATTCCTATCCTTTTTTGTTTCTTAGAAAAGACATTACACTGTAGAGTCTGTTTTTAATTTCAGTCTGAGCAACAACAAATGTCACACAAGTGCTAAAAATCAAATGCTGAACATCAGTGCTCATAGTACGTTATGATAAAACCTATTACAGCCAACAGAAAAAACACCAGCAATCAATGATTGCAGGTGAAGGTCCAACAACACCAGATCATCTGGAGTGATCACATGACAACTAATAACCCATCGGGAAGTAACAGTGCAACAAAAGGAACAAACTAAAACCTTCCCTGTCTGATGATTTCTACTTATATACATGTTGTTTTTTTTCCTTTTTTAACAAAAACTGCAGTTCTGTTTAATGGGATGCATTATGGTCCCTGAATGACAAACATACAGCAGATAGTCATGCACATGCAATCAGGTTTTTCACTGTTTTAAGAAACACCAAACTGTGGGGTTGTTCCTGCTCTACTCCATTCCCAATGTCTACTCTGAGATGCACAATTCAACGCAGGAAGCTAATCTATAGGCAGCACACTGTCATACACCGCTGAGACTGAATCCAGGCTTTCTTTATGTTGTGTGTTGTGGCGGCGCTGTCTTCTCCTGAGGACTAACTAGTGTGTCCCGTGCATACCGAGAGAACTCTTATATTTTCCTGTCACTCCTTAACCTGTGGATGAAAGGGGCAAGTCTTCTTCCGTTTGCCAAAGAGCGCTGTCAGAACAAACAGGATACATTCAGACGTATCATGCTAAGGCAGTTTCAGAGCTGGAGGCCTCTTCCTCCAGTCTTTCATGGGCCGTTGTTTACACGATGCATCCTGTAACAGAGGAGCATGACTATTTATGGACACACATCTGTGTCCTTGGTGTGTCTGCAAGACAAAAAACACTCTTTGTACTAAACATGTTTCTGTTCTCCCGCGGCGCAGCCAGTGGGACACGCAAATCAAAGCCTGACAAATTCGACTCGCCTCTTTAAGAAAAACAAAAGATAGCAGAAATCTCCCCGTTCCAATCATCATCATCATCTTTGTACAAAGACCGGCTTTCCAACAAACACTGATGAAGTCAAAGTCCACTTGACTTAAAGCTCAAACTGAGAACAGACTATTCTGTAGAAAACAAAATACTTTAGTGGTTTTTCTAGTTTGTTACCACTGTGTCTGTTTTACTGAAGAACATCCGTGTCTCACTTATTAAAGAGGAAAAAAAAATGAACAGATTAAAACGGGGAACAAATGACACAGCAGACAGTTTAGTCTTTGGAGCCGACGCTGCTCCCCAACTCTTCTAACACTTGAGCTCCCTCAAGGAGGCGGGAATGAGAAATGGGGAGGTGGGAGTGTTTTTGGTCCAGTTTGAGGAATCCATGCTCCTCTCATGCTCCAGGAGTACCGGCGTGCTGACCCATGAGCGGGTCTCCGCCCTCCTGGACGGGGGTGGTCTCGTGCTCGGCCGTGATCACGATGGTGTTCTCGTCTATGAGCTCACAGGTGGGGTTGGAGAAGGCTGACAGGGGCAGGGAGATCCTCTGCATCTCACGCTCGTACCGCCGCTGCTCATGCTGCTTCTTCATGTTTCGACCCCTAAAGAGAAAACACAAAACACAGTAAAAGTTATCTGAAAACACAGAAACGGAGGAAAATACTGACAAGATAAGACTTTATCACGTTCACTGGAATTTTAGGTTACAACAAAAATTTTAATGTATCCTATGGAAGGAAAAGGATAAACTGGTCTCTTTTTTTCACAAACAAAAGAGTGTGTGAGTGTGGCATGCATCTGCATTTAGCACCTGTGAGGCCATATCTCGAAGAATAACATTCATAAAATCTGTCCAGTTTTCTTTTCCACACTGCATGATGTTGCCACAAACATGTTAATGGTGAAGATTGTATTATAAGGGTGATGTCCAACCTTAGTTCTCAGCAAGTGTTTTGCGTTTAAGACGAAACTTAACTTTGATCTGTTTGTCCCACATCTTTGCTTTGTTCTCTACAGGATCTGGGTTGAAGACATGTTTAGACTACCGTTCTTATATTATTTTTTGTTAAATAATGAGCCTTAATCTGAATCGGCATGTTAAAGTTTCTTAAATAACCGCAGATCAGAAATTGGCCACAAAATTCGGCTTGGTGCAGATCGTGATCTCCTACAGCCCTCGGTGGTCTTGAAGCTGTTATTTGTTTCAGATAACTGGAAAAGTGGCAAATTTCCAGCAAACACCAAGGACTGATGTGTAATAGAAAATCTGACTGGGAGAGTTTATCTTTTCCAAAGCAGCAGAGTGGTGAGAAGCTACGCTCGGTGGTTTTCTGCTGTTCTGGATTCAAAACAAACTTTTCAGTGAAAACACCTCCTATCAGCCAACTGCTTCCAACTTTTCACCATCACAACACGGCCTTCAACTCCGTCTATTATCGGGGATCTGTCAACTCCTTTGCCAGACTGTTTCCAGAAACTTCCTGAAGCCTGTTGCTTAGCAAACAGCCCACGCTAGCTTTGTTCCTGCTATTTTAGTCTTTCTGTTTGGCAAAACGAGGTGCTAAGCTGAAGCTGCAAATCAAAGCGGGAGCCGAGGGGAATGGATTTTCTCAATTTTTCATTTGAAATTATGAATGGAAGAGAAGAGGAAGAAGCCCGGTTGACCTCATCGAGAAATTCAAGCTGAAGGGAAGGTTAATTTACGTTGCATTGCTCATCATTTGCGTTTTAAGAGAACAAGGTTTCAAATCATCATCCTAAACACACCACAGCTGATCTGGGGAAGTAGGGAGTAGTAATATGACTTTGTTTCTGTTTAAGAAAAAGTGCATTCCCGAACACTCAGCTGCCGGATATCTAGGAGTTTTTCTAGTAAATAAAGTACAACATTTTTTATCAGCAAGAAAAGTTTAGGAATGGCGTGGGAGACAAATCTAAATTTATTACTGTAGTAACCACTTTCAAGAAATAACAGCCTGAAACTTAATCTTGGCACCAAATCTCTAAGCTTGACATGGGCATTGGGTATCTGGAAGACGCTCTTTCTGATATGCTGCTTAAAGTGATGACTAAGCCATGCCTATCTGATGCACTTAGTGCCTTGTTTGTTTAAAAATGTGTTTCACCCACAGACTACAGCCAGTCCTCATTACAGAGAATCAATAAAACTGGAGATTTCACTGAAAAATGAGCAGGAACCAGCAATAGATGATTCTCAGCTTGACTGGCCTTAGGTTGGGAATTCAACGATCAGATTTTTTTTTTTTTTCTTGAGTGAAAGCTCCTTATCTAGACGATGCAAGGATGTCCTAACCACATTTTTTTGATGTGGAGACTGTTGATACTTAGTCAAAACTCAAAGTTAGCTACTTTTCAATATCAAGAGAGCTGTTTAGAAGGAAATCATATTTGCCACAACATGTCTTCAGTTCCTTCAATTGTGAGATAGAGAGCAAGACTTTGAACAGATAACAGGAAGAATAAGCACAATCCCATGTTTTATCTTAAGGTAAAAAGTCTCTATAGAAAATAGACACAGAAACTGTTGCATCCGCTGTGCGAGTTGCACAAACATTTAGTTCCAAGGTGATAAAGAAACCTGTTTTAAAGTGCCTACTCTCCAGCACATAATGTGACATTGACTCTCCTCCTAACATTAATTATCCACTAATAAATGTTAGTCGGTAACATTAATTATTTAATGAATTCTTCTAGCATTCATTAAGTAATGCCAGAAGAAATTTTATGAATCCTAATCTGCCATCTTCTTATCTTACAGCTCTGCCAGAAAGATCAATATCAGCAGATAAAAATTTTGCCAAAATTGGAAGATGACCACTAAATTCTACCCAGTACATCTGTAGTTAATATTAGATCCATAATACCTGCTCATCTATCAAATTCCTGAAGAGCATGACACTGGACACTCAGGACAAGTATTAGGCCTCTGACATAACATGCTTCTCCTCCTTATTAATAAGCTCCTCCTAAAATAGACATCTATGACGAAAGCTCTGCTAATAACATGAGACAGCCAAGCTCAGATCTGAGAGGGTACTTTGGATTGTTCTGCTGGGACTTCCAGTACCCTCTTTCATATTATCTGGGCCATCGTATCCCATGTTACATAACTATAGATGTGAAAGAGGAGGCTTTTCTACCCATTTAACCCCATCTTTCCTGAACCCTTCCCCTCTAACATCAAATAAGAAAGACTAGAATAGACCTGAGGAGCTTAATTTTCTGATAAGCTCTTTGTAATGTGAAGATGCGGCTAAAACGGTCAATAAAGTCTGATTGGAAAAACAGACTTCAGAGGGGAGTGTGAGCAATAGATGAGACCACAGACGTGTGTGCAATTATGTTATTTTGTCAGGCCTATTTCTCTATAAATGTCTGAAATATAACAACACTCCCCAAAAGAAAAGAGACAACCGACAACACAAAGGTTAATGTAAGACAATAAGATAATAATGGCTTGACATTTTATCCATTGTTGGTCTTACTGGTGCATGTGAAGGATATTCGTTCTAACCTTTAAAAAAGGGGTTTGTGTTATAAGCTTGAGGTTTAATTAAACCTCTGCGATTTAGCAAAAAAGACACTTATAGCTTTCTCAATACATGTTTTCTTTGTTTGTTTTTTTTGTAAAAAAAAAAAAAAAAACGCATTGTAGAGAACAAAATTAGTTTTACTTATTTACTGCTGTGAACTCAACTGGCAGATTCTGCTAAACAGCTGATTAAAAGATAAATCAACCTGCTGCTTCAGTGTGTGTGAATCTGTAAATGTGATCTAAGCTGTTGACACTGGTGCTGTTGTGAATCTGATACTCGGTGAGACGGTGTTATTGTTGCACATTGTTATGGAAAAGTGCCAGTGGGGAGTTAACACACGACTGTGGCACAGTCAGGGGTTGGCAGATGAATGGAAAGCAGTGCAGGTTTTGCAGCAAAAAGTTTTGGCTTTGTGTATAGAAATTAGGGGTGCACCGATTTAGTGGCACAGATTTTGTTAATTCTGGGAGATTAGTGATTGGCTGATACTTACATTTGAAGCCGATCTTATCCCCCGATCTTATTTACCTCAGCAAACGTCTAAAAAAAAAAAATCAGCCACTGTCTTCTTCTGCTCTGCCGTGACAGAAGTTTGACAAACAGACCGGCCCACCAGGTCATGTCTGCACGTTTGCAGTTAACAACAGTCACCCCACTGCTGCCAAGTCTGTGACTTTCTTGCAATATGTAGTGACATTTCAGACAAAAAAAAAAACATTGTCACTGCCAAAATTGGAATCGGCAGGTCAGGCTTTTTAAAGAACGGTAATCGGTGACCGGCCAGAAAACTGCAATTGGCCCACCTCTAATAGAAATGCTTCATAAAAGGTACCAGAAGAGTTCTAATTTATCCCAGTATGTATTTGAATTAGACATACTTCAAACACAAAACCCAAAATGATATGAAAGTGCTGAGTTTTAAATACTAACCTTTTATAAAAGTAGCCAACTGTGATGCCCACTCCAAGGATGATTATAATTGCCATCATAAGGACACCCAGGACCATGCCTGCAAAAACAGGAAAGCCCTGAATTTTATGTGCATCACTTAAAACTAAATCAAGCTGCAGATTTGTGTAAATAGTAAGCACACAGGACATGTATCATGGACCCATAAGAAGAAAACCGTACCAGTAGTTCCCAGGTCCTTCTTCTTTTTAGGTCCTGTTCTCACTCTCTGACTGATGCCCATCACTGGCTGCACAGCAGCAACATCTCTCTGTTTACCTGGCGTGGCTGCCTGGAAGCTCTGCATGGAGGAAATGATCTCTGTAGATCTGAAGGACCCGATCTCAGCTGGCGCAGCTGTTGTTTGCTCTAGAAACAGAAGAAAATTATACTCGGTGAGACGGTGTTATTGTTGCACATTGAAACAGATTTAAACACCTCTACATGTGTCCATGTTGTGCTGCTGTCCTAATTCAAAATGTTAAACACATACAACTGACATTAGTGGCAAAATTATACCACTAATGCCAGTTAATGCATACTCTACATATACCAAAGATCATACTGGAGACACTTTTCCAGCATCTAGTGGAAAAGTGCCACTAGATGCACTGTTCAGTTTGACAGCAAACTGTTTTTTTTTCTATTAGAATTAAGGCAGATCAATACAATTCTTCGATCGATACAATTCTTCTTTTCTATTTTCATGCTAGTTCTGCATGCAGTCTGAGTCACTACAGCAAAGAACGGTCTTCATGAATTATGGAGACTAACAGCACTCTTCAGGTATTGCTAAAATATTCCGTTTTGACATTTAGAAGGACACTGCTTCTGCTAGAATAACCTCTGTCTCCGTTATTCTTTTCAGACTCAACTGGGAGTGCGTCATCCAGACTGTGTGGTTTCTAATTATCGCTGCTCTACAAGCATCAGTGCTGACGCAAGCCCCCTCCCAAACTGAGCCTCTTCCTGAATTATTGCTGGAACCTACACTGCTAAGAGGACTGTTGGATGCATTTTCTCATTTTTCTTTATAAAAAAAAAAAAAAAAGGACCGGAAATAAATGTGCTCAACTCTCAGTCAAGAGCAACTTCAGATGGGAGTTACAGACTCCAAAGTCTGCACTCTAAGTCTTTGCTCAGTTTCCTCTCACAGGGTTGTTTATGACTTCAACCCAAGTTAAAATGCCTCAAGCCACGAACTGAAGCAGCCAATGAGCTGCTGTCTCCAAGAGGAAATGGCTTCTTTGCCCCAATGAGAGTAGCTTCAGGGCTGGTTCGAAGCCGGAACTTTCCCCCATGTGCGCAGCTTTGTTATTGTCTGACTTCTGCTGGTGTCAGCCAGGAGCAAGAAACAAAGGAGAGCATACATGACTTATCACAACTCTGACCAACTGAATGAAACTGAAAGAAAGTTGTCTGATTTTCCACGTCGAGCTAGGAAAGAGTTCACAACTTGACTGAAATGTTTTTGTGTTGAGCTGGAAGATTGTGTTTTGGATAATTCAGAGAAGCTAGAACAGTGATAGATTTTAATAAAAGCAATACGACTCCCCACCCCGAGTCAATCGACAGATTGAGTAGATCCCTGCCAATCTGTCAGGGACCGACTCAAGTTCTTTGGGAAATCTTCCAGTTGTGTCTCGAGGGGTTTACTATCACTTGTTCTGCTGTCTAGTCAAAAGGAACGGAAGAAAGTAGTAAAATGTGGCCCTACAACATGACTGGCTAATGACCATGAAGTTAGTATTTGATTCAGATTCCTGTTTTTAATGTGTTTTTTTTTTTTTTTTCTTTTTGGCATCAGAATCACCTAATATGGGAACCAGTATAAAAATAATCTATAGACTGATAAAACATGGGCTAAATTATTCTACACTTTTTCAAAAAAAAAAAAAAAAAAGTTTTTATTTGTGAAGCCTACTTGTAAAAAAGAAAAAGAAGGTTTCTTCAGTTCCGTCAAAGAAATTTTCCACAAATGGAAGAATCATTATTGTTACGGTCAGTTTTCAACAAATCCCTTATTTTTTGAAGGGAAACTAATCAATACGCTGCACATGACACAAACATATTAATCACTACCATATTAATCACTAAGTGTTTGCTTACCTTTGCACATCTCAATGGCACAGAACTGCCTCTGGATTGTTCCATCTGGGGCTGCAATGTAGCACCAAGGCCCCTCAGAGGCGTCTGGGTTTCTGCAGTAAGTGTGATCTCCAGCACCTACAGAGCAGCCGATAAAAGCAGCAGAGCTCTGTTACTGATTCTTCGCTGGAAAAACAGGCCCGTCTCTGTTCCAGCAGATAAACCACTGGATTCACGACCTATTAACAGCACTTCATCACAGCACAGTGAGCAGCCTGCCCTGAGCACAAACAATGGAGACAGCATCTGCTGCATCAGAGGCCATTTAACACCACAGACAGACTCCTCTCTGGAGTACAGGCTGTAAATCCATGTAGTTATTGTTCTATATGTCAAAATTATTTACTTATTTTGTTTCTATTTATCGTCTTTATCGGGCTGACACGTCAACAGATGTTTCAACTTGTTTGTGGCACTGTGAGAACACTGTTGCAGCCGTCAACACATGTGACAGTTCAAATGTGATACTAGACTCAGCTAAACGACGAGAAATTAGAATCCAAGTGCAGTTTTCATGTAGCTTCAAAGAACACATCACTGTCTGTTTACCTGTCTGTGAATCTGGGTGCATTTCAACATCATAGTCTCTTGTTGTATTGATCCAGTTCAGACAAGTCAGACCTGTGGAGGAGCTCTGTTGTTCTCCTCTGTAGTCCAAACCTCTGGATCTCACACAGTCTTGAGAAATGAAATATGAGAATAAGGGTGAAAACATGTGCAATCAAAACTGCTGAAGCCGTTTTAAAACTAAACAGAGACGACTCTTAAGCAAATACTATTGCTATTTTAAGTACCTGAACTTAATTCTGTTACTGACACAAAATGACCATAAAAGCACAATAAATTGACCACAATGAGCAGGTTTACCTCTTTGCCCCCCACTTGGTGTGCTGCCTTCCACGATGGCCGCGCTCAGAAAAACAATGTGCAAAGAGAAAAACATTTTGGAAAGCTGCCGGGCTGAATTCACCGACAACATGGTGATTTTTTTTTTCTCCTTCTTTTTCTAAAGCTAATAATTTGTAAGTATTGGAGGATCTAAATTAGTGAGGAGCCTGTGCATCAGACACACTGCTCCTTCTGTCCCAGCCCTTGTTTTTGTCAGAGCTGAAGCTTTCTTCGTAAACAGCCTTCAGTGGAGGAGCAAAAGAGGGAGGAGCGCAAATCTCAAGGTCCTAAAGCCTCCTCCTCAGTGTTTTCTCTCTCACTCATAAAGAACTTCAGCTCCAACCAGTCCGTCATCTTATCTTGGCTCTCAGCCTTGAGAGAAACCATCATTATTAATTTCATTCCGTATTTAATCTAACCATGGAGTTTTATCCGTCTCTATCTGCATGCTGCATCTAAAGCTTATCTCTTCCCCATACTCCCTCTGCAAACCTCCCAGGCCTCTTTTCCCGCTGGCGTCTGTCTAAAGTGGGATCTGCAGAGGATAATAAAGCCTAGCTGCTTCTCTGTGTAGCTGGTAATGAGGCCAGCCAACATGTGACTCAGCCAGAGCGAACTAAGCCACTTTTCAAAAAGACGCTCATCCAGTTTTCAGGCAATTACCAGAACAAACGCACAGCATCTGTCCTGTATGCTGTGCTGCGACACACTCTGAACTCTTCCGGTAGGATATTTCCTTCACATTCAAATGTCTCAAGAATATTCTCTCACACAGGTCTGTACTGAGATCCTTTGTATTTGGGTTGTATTGCCTTCCGAATACAACGGAAGGCAATACAAGGGGTTCAACTTGTCAACGAAATATAGTCATTATTAACAAAAACGTCACTGGTGGCAGCCATTCTAAACGGACTTGCTTATTCTCCCAAAGTCCCCTCTATTATACAAAGCTCTAACGTGGAGTTGCAGTCTCCAGCTGAGTTTCCACCTCACAGAGCACAACTCATCGACTCAGCTCCTTCAGACTAGCGGCAGCTGCAAATGAGCAAACACCTGGTAGAACTGCGAGTCTGCTGAGCTCATCACACAAAATACTTCTCAATCCATCGCTCCCAAGAATGGTTGTAAACAGTGTTGAAACGAACAGGAGCTTCTTAAAGAGACAAAGACCCAATTTCAAGACGTCAAATTTCTTTTAAGTCATGTTTAATGTATACGGCGTTTTTATAACTGAAACTAACATAGTTGCTTGATTGTGCTAGAGAATTATACTATGTGCCATAATACTACCCCTTTAATTTAACCCCATTTGAGTCCAATCCTAATGGTGCGTTCACACCAGACGCGTTTTGCGTGTCAGGCGCGTCTGGTTTATATTCAAAGTCTATTATGTGGAGCGTCGGACCAGTTGGACGGTCAAACGGTTCAAATCACGCCGTGCTAGACGATCGAAACGCGCCGCAACCGCCCTCGGCGGGCCTCCATTGGTGTAATATGCATGTCTTAAAAGTCTTAACTGTGACATTTCCGAAGCATTGCTTGAGGAAACAATGATAGGTAACATTAAAAAAAAAAAAGTCTGCTGATATAAGTTCATCACTAAAGAGTGATCAGGTCACAATCCTTCAGTAAAAGCAATTGTTCTTAAAACTTGCACTAGAAAATGATTTAAAATTGAATAAACTGAGTTTTACAATAGAAATATTTAACAATAACATTTTATTTACTAGACAACTTGTTAAACCAGTGGAAAAACACTCCTTTCATGCTTCAAATGGCACACATATGTCTCACTTATATACACAGATCATTACAGTGGCTGTACCCTCCACACTTGGCCTTTCTGCCTCTGTCATAGTTAATCAGTAAAGTAGCAGCTTGCCGATACTCCATATACTGTCAGGTAGGAATGCTTTTACCAGGCCAGATGGTCCTTTTTCCACTTTAAGACAATCTGACTCCACCTTCAGGAAATTAAGATTATTCTGAGGAAAAAGGTCAAGTTTCAGTAATAAAAAAACCCTTTGATTTCATGATTCACACTTAATTATTGTCAATCATTCCAAAATTAAACACATTTTGTTTAACCAAAAACTTTATATAAAATATCATTAGTAATATACTTTTATAGTCTTAGTCATTCAGTTTTACAGTATAAAACATAAATATTTAATATGACAACAAATTGCTAAAAAAACGATGCAGGATGCAATTAATGAATTATTTACCAAAATATTACATCTTGACAAAAAATAAAAGTCAAGTTCCAATAAGGGGCATGTTACTGCACACTAGATGTGAGGAAATCACAGAAAACACCTGTGATTTTCTGTACAAATCATTAACCTAGGCTTATTGTCATAGTTGTATAATCCATGCACTCGATGCAACAGACCTTGCATGCACTGAGTGCGCCAAGGAAAAAAGGAAAGAGAGAAAATTGAGGTAAAGCGCTACATCTTCTGGTTTACAGACAGATTCTGATCTACTTTCCACATCAACAAAATTTCATTTCTGTGACAAATTCCTACTAAACAGCTAACATTGAAACTTGTAAGTTCAACATTGGTGCTTCTTGAATCCTGGTGGCTGTCAGCGGGCTATCTGATGACGTAAGACTGCTCTAAACGTGTGGCCTGTTATGGGCCAACCATCAGATCTCAATCAGATCTCTCGGAGCCAGCTCTCAGCTCTCGTGTGGTTTAGAAAATGGACACTTATCCAGTCGGAAGGCCTCTAATGGAAAATTAAACCACACATCAGACCCCCCACTGGCTGCTAAGCAGGCAATATTTCCAGATGCTGTTGCATTACATCACTGCACCCATGTGAGCCTTGCTACTGTTGCTGCAGAGAGAAGCACAATAACAAGGCAGGGCCAGAATAACCTGGCACTGTTGTTCTGGCTGCAGCTCTCCATTATAACTGCACTGAAACCGAATAAAACTTCACCCACCCAATTCCCAGAGGGTCTCTTCCCTGCTCAGCAAAGAAAGACACCAAAGTAGCCCTACCCACTTCGCTCTTACATAAGTTCACGAAGGGCTGGCGTCTGGCGGCAACAGCACCTGCAATAGTCATTTAAGAGTGAGACCATGTGATATCTGTTCTTCAAGTATCAAAAACTAATTTTATCCCAGGTCACACTGGTCTGTTCCCCTCTGCTCCCTCACAGTCATGGCTCTTCCGCCGACAAAGCAGCTGTTAAGGCAGGTGTAAAATGAACACCATTCTGAGTGAGAAGAGTGCAAACTGTCTGCAAACGCATCTGCATGCTTAAAGGATCACAGTGATGCTGAGTGCAAGCAGAGGTTTTCAGCAGATGAAGAAGAAAGGCAGCTCTGGCAAAGAGCCCCCACAGGGCACAGTGGAAAAGGGGATCCACAAGGAGAGCCAGCCAAGAGGGAGTCAATGTTTCAGCTAGAAAAATGAAAAAGATAAAAAAAAGTTTTACTTTAACACATAAAACAGGAAATACTCCAGAGCTCAACTTTACTACTTTAATGCTAAATGTATGGCAGCGCACCTGGCTGGAGCTGTTCACAGTCTGTGAGGTTATCCAGCACCTGGGCAGTATTCTTCTCTGCCCATTCAGTCAGAGTCTGTGCCAGAGCAGAGGATTGAGAGGATTTCTCAGCCATCTGCAGCAGGTAGGGCAGCATGTGTGCAGACATGACGGAGGGTTCTGCAAACACATTGGCCTCATCCTGCTCATACAGACTGCAACTCCTGCAACAACATGCTGATGATTAATGTTCAGTTGAACAAATACCTCCATATATGTAGTTATACTCTGAAAAGTATAACTACACGTTGAATTTTATGCACCATCTGTCAACTTACAACCACAAACCTGAATGCATTTTAATGGAACTTTAATTGACTGACCAGCACAAATTGGTGACTAATTGTGTTATGGAAGGAAAAAAAGATAAATGAATATTTGATATTTTAAGAAAAAAAAAAGAGAAAAATGTATGATGCTTATGTATTTAGCCCAATTTACTTTGAAAGTTCAGAATAAACTTCAGTCCAATCAACTGCACTCAGAATTTTCAGTTAGTAAATTAAATGTTGCTGAGGCTGCTGAGGCAGAGGTAACATGACAAACCCAAACATAAAACTAGAGGTACAAGGGAACAACTTGGATCGAGCCATATTAATGTGGTAGAATGGTCTAGTCAAAGTCCAGAAAAGTCTAACTGTGGTAAGGTTTAAAAATGGATGTTCACTGATGCTATTCCTCCAATCCAACTGAGTTTGCAAAAAAGACTATGCAAAGAATCCAGCCTCAAGTCCCAAGACACCTACAACTGTAATTGAAATGAAAGGTAAATCTCCAACCTGTTGACAAATTAGGCCACAATTGGGTAATTGAAATATAAATAATACATTATTTTCAATGTTTTTTAATATAAAAATCTTAAAACAGTGACATATATTTTATTCAATGCCATCCTGCGGTGCTCTAAGGTTTTGGGCTATTTTGCAATGTGTGGTTGTAATTTGACAAAGTGTCAAAAAGGTTCAAGGCGCCTGAGTACTTATGCAAGGTACCACACAGATTCTGTTTAGTAACACACCCTCTTGCTGGCGAGGCTTCTTTCAGCACTGATCTGAGGTCAGCCTGCGGCAGGTGGGACAGCAGCACCTCCAGCGCACCAGGAGTGTCCCAGCACTCCTGCAGCAGCAGGTCCAAGAGGAGCAGCAGAGCTTGGTTGATCTGCATAATGCAGACACTGCTCTGGTTGTTTCCTTGTCTTGAATGATGCAGCAAAGAGGCAAAACGAGCAGCTTTCTGCCTCACCTCCTGGCTTTGGTCTTGTAGCAGGTACAGACCTGTGTTGATAAACCTACGCAATAAAAAAACAAACAAAAAAAATAATAAAATCTTTTTAAAGCATTTTAACCAGAATCAATCATTTAAAGCTATCCAACATGATCAGCTTTCCTTCGTACCTCATCATGATGGCAGGGAGAGAGCTGTGGTCTCTGAGGTTGTTGACGAGCTGGAGTCCAGCTGCACAAAGAGCTTCGCTACACGCCATCCTGAGGATTTCAGGGGCCTCTGGAGCCCGCTGACACTCCAGGATACTGCACCAACGCTGAAGCATAGATGTCTTCAGGCTTATTAGATAAAAGTCAAAGTTAGAGGAACTTATGTTAATTTGGGAGTTGAAAATAAGGACTTGACATGTAACAAAAAAAGAAAAACTGTGTAAAACCTGAAATCTGACACATGGGAAAGCAGCAGGCTAGCAACATGTAGAGCCTGAGAGAGGTACTCTGGTCCACCTTTCTGGGTTTCTAGGTCCTGAAGTAATAAATGCAAACACTCAGACGAACAAGGTTCTGAGTCGGGAAGCGGCTGAGGTAAAGCAGAGCCACCACTGGTCATCACAGAAACCAGAGCTGTGAGGTACGTGATGCGGTAATCCACGCTGTCGCCCAACAAAGCCTCCTTCAAGTTTGACTGTAGAAAGAGAACATTTAAAAATGACCTTCACGTGATCAGAAGGCAGGTAATCAATCACACAGGTGCTGCTAAACGCGTTACTGGGCGTCATAAACAAACAATAAACTATATCCGGCCCACGACCGCAGATAGCCAGTATCACATTTTTTCATGTCTAAAGAGTCGGGTAAATCCTGAACAGCATGCATGAGTCAGAGTCTTTTTCTTAATAACCTGCATGAACTTTTAACACAAGTAAATACAACCTCCACAAAAGTACTCCTACATTTGTAACTTTGTCACATTGTGTCACGTTAAGACCACACACCTCAATCAGTTTTATTAGAATTCTGTGTGTTGACCAATTTATCCTCTTTTACGCTGATAGCTCTCAATCAAAATCAAAGATATGTGGCGTCTGCATCACTTCCCCAGCTGAAGAGGACATCCCCACAGCATGATACTGCCACCAGAAAGGCGTGTGCAGCATGATGTGCAGCAACATTTCCATCACATCATTTTGAAAGAACAGGTTTTTTTTTTTTACACTTTGATTTAATTACTCATTCTTTTTGGGGAAAAATCGGTTAGACAAGATTTTATTTAAGGGTGTCAGAGTGAAGGAGGGTGGTTACAGGTGCATGTCACACCTTTTCTATTGCGAATCTAGAAAAAATAGGTAGTCGTTGCGTCCTAAACAGTTTTTTTTAAAGCTTGTCTTTGAGTTAAAGTTGTTGGGAGCGTCTCTGTGCCTTACCTGCAACACCCTCTGGATCACTACTTTCAAGTCGATTTGCTGCCAGTCCTGGCTGTCCAGCAACCATGTGACCAGTGAGAGTCTGAGCTCAGGGGAGGCTGCAGAAAAACTCTCCCAAGTCTGACAAGCCCACTTTGGATCTGCACAGAGGAAGTGAAGGGCTTGGTGATGGAACGATGACAAGCCAACCTGTAGAGAACAAAGTTAAAAGAAAAGAATGATTGAAATCTGTCAGACTGTAATTGGTATCCTCATTTTAAAGGTAAAGGTACAAGGTAAACGTAATTTGATTTATATATATATAGCACATTTTCAGCAACAAGGCAGTTCAAAGTTCTTGCTGAATGGTATCAGAAATCTACTTCAGCTCAACAAAACTGTTTTTGAAGTCCTTTGTAAACAACATAAAGCACACACAGTGTCTCATATACAGTTGTCACACACCTGAAGACCCTGCTGAGGCGTGTGAAGGTCATGCATAAGTCTGTCACTGAGCTGCAACAGGAAAGTCTCGCAGGAATATCTTCTCAGGGAGCCAGCCACACTGAGGTACACTGCTCTCACCAGGGGGCAGCACTGAGCTGTGGTCCCCAGCCACATTGAAGACTGGATCCTGTTCACCACTTCACGCAGGTTATCAGAAAGAACACTACCGACACAAACACGGTAGAGTTTCAAAGACAGGAAATTACTGATGAATATTTAAGCACCTCCTTTATTCCAGTCCCACCTGTCTGAGCAGAGAGCTCGGTCCAGTAAGGCCTTCATCTGTAGCAGCTGGCCGTGGAGCCGGTTGTGGCTGCAGGACTCCTGCGGACCAGGGAGCTGAGAGGTCAGCTTTAGGAGGAGGTCAAAGTACCCCGAAGGCGGTGTCATGGCAACCAGAGCTTTGGAGGCCATTACTCTAACATTATAAATGGGACTGGCAGATAGCTGGAGTAACGGAGGCAGGAAGTCCAACAACGTTCTGCCAGAGGAGACAAGTGAGGATATGTACACTCTGTCACATAAACAACAAGTTTAAGAAAGGAACAGATGCAGAATAAGGTCATTTAACGAGTTGGAAAAGAATTCACAGTCAGAAATGATGTATTATTTAATTGTTGCAATGAATACCAAAGCAACAAAATCGTTCTCTGACTGGAAACTGAGCTGTTACTCCTAGTACTTTCCAAATAAAATAAAATGAGGCAGCACTTTTAAAAGGTCACTGCCTAATATGCCACATCCAATTTCCAATGTACAAAACTTTATTAAATAAAAACCCTGATTTGCTTTATCTGAACAAAACACAGGTAGCAAAGTAATACTGATCTTATATTTAATTAAACAATGAATTTTATCCTAAATGTCCAAAATCTAAGGGCTTTTAGCATCTCCTGTCCTGACAGTTTGGAAAGTTTGGCGTGTGTGGTTGCCTAACAGTGTCAGGGCTGATTTGCTCTACATGAGAAGAGGATGTGGGATGCGTATCTGCTGCCAAAACTGAACAGAGCAAATGGCACTGCAAATCACATCTGGTTCTGGTAAAGTCAGGTTTTAAAAACTTGAGTCTGAATATCAATTTACTTTCAAAGGGTCCAAAATCGCTAAAATGCACATTTATTATTTTATTTTGGGCTACACAAGATATATTTATAGAACATAATTAGGGCTGTTGTAAACAAATATTTTAGTAATCGAGTAATCTATCAATTAATCGAGTAATTGCATAAAAAATTGATAAAATAAAATATTGGTAAATGTGGCATAACACCGGTGTTACTGTCGGATATCAATATCAGTCCAATTTTTCATATATGAGCTTCTTTACTAGCTACTTTTTTGTAGTTTAGAAAATTAACCTGTAATAATAATAGCTCACTTTCTAAGTTAGCCTGAAGAAAAGTTATACAAAAATCTGAAATTATATTCAATTTAATAATAAAGAGGCAGGTTCACAAATACGCTTATAAAAA
>CAEGAE010027773.1:0-68155 GCA_903067095.1 Girardinus metallicus
ATATATATATATATATATATATATATATATATATATATATATATATATATATATATATGCTGAAAAAAAGTAACACACATGTTCACTCAGGAGGAGACACCTTTCCGCTGAGAGCTTCTGATTTAATAGAGCTGCTGCAGAGAATTTACCGTGGGCCACTTGCAGTATATAACTCCTGTATAACTTCCCTGCTCTTATCTACCCTTGTAATGGAAGCTGATTGGGGATAATGACATTGTTTGATGAGGCAGCCAAGAGTTGAGGCAGCAGTCAAAGAATAAAGTGTATCCTTTGCACAAATCTCGTAAACGTGCCGCTTATTTATTTGATCATTTATTCAGTTACTTTTATTTAAAGATGTAGAGATATTTGGACAATTTCAGATCTAGCTTTGATCTCTTGATAGGGATTTTGCTGATTCCAGTTTATCTTTACAAACTACAATAAATATTATATTGCACTCTTTCATCACTCAATGCTCATTTATGTCGGAACTACATATGCATGAAAGAGCGATTGATGTAAATCATTGTTTTACATTTTTAAAACAAAGACAAGATTATGCGAAGCTGACATTTTAAACTGTCTGTAGGGGGAAGAAAACAAGCACTGCACATTATCCTGATTGCACCATCCCCACAGTGAGACATGATGACGGGCCTTCTTCAGCTGGCCCGAGTTGATAGGAAGATGGATGCAGCTACATACCTGGCAACCCTGGCGAAAACCTGTTAGACTCCTCAGAAAAGTGAAGACTAGGTAGTAGTTTCCTTTCCTAGCATGAGAACAGTCCTACACAACCAGAGATTTTTTGCTAATTTCTTTCTTTTTTTGCTTATTTATTAGTTAAATGTGTGCCCTCAAAATGTTGGTACTTTATGAGTCATTCACACACTTCAAAAACATGACAGGACTTCACATGTAGGATTATGATTGCAGTGTGACAGCACTTTTAGCATCTCGACAAATACACTTTGTTGTCAAAAGTATTTGCTCAATCATCCAAACCAATTAAATCTGGAGTTTCACTTTCCTAGACAAAAGTGTAGAAAAAATCAGGACATAGGCATATCCTGAATAGATGAAGTCCACAAAAGAGTTTTGCTGCCTATTTTAATAACTCAAACTCTAAATAAGCTGAAACTGTGTTAGTACTCTCATAGAAGGTAATACCAACAGTTCACAAACAGGTGAATTTTCCACAAATAATTTCGAATTATGTTTCAGAAAAAAATCCATGAATTATGAGTCTCGTAGACAGGAGTCCACTATAGACTGCTTCTACGAACGCGTTGGAAAGACTGTGTCGCTCTCAGGGGCTCGGTGGATTCCACTTCCTGAAGTGGCAGGATGTAAGAAGTGCAATAACCTCCTTAACTGTTAGTGGTATTACAACACAGTGGAAGTGACTGGGAGCAACACCAACCAGCCATGAAGTGGAAGGCCATGAGAACCATAGAAATGGATGAGCAAAGTGAAATTTTGAACCCCAAGCTTCACCTGGCCTTCAGAGTAGCTCAGGAACAGGAAGAGTGTCAAGGAATTGGTTTCAATAACTGAGCCACTGCATCCAAACCGAACATCACCAGCTGCAAAGCACACTGCCATTGGAAGCCGGTGCAAAGCAGATGTGTTCTCCTGGGTGACTAATCATGCCTGTCTGCCAATCATATGGATGAGTCTGGGCTTGGCAGTTTCCCGGAGAAGAACACCTGTGTGACTCTACTTTGTCAAGCATTTTGTGCTGAAGGGATTATGGTGTGGAGCTGTCTGCCAGGACTTGGGTTCACACCCTTAGTCACAGTGAAGTTAACTCTTAAATGGTCCCACATATTCTCCTGTGTACAGTGGGTGTTCCAAGAGCCATGGACTCCATGCGCACTGTCCATGGACGGTTGAGATTTCATTGATTTTCTACATTTCTCCTGATAAATTCCTTAACTTCCCAAAATACCACTTAGCTTGACTGCCACTTGTCTTACCCAGGGTTTGAGGTATTATTCATATTTTACATTCCCTACATTCCCTCATTGACAAGTTCTTAGATTTTGTAACCTCTTTCATCAGATGCAGTGAAAAATTTAACTCCATTTTATCCACATGATTCCAATTTTCAACCTTATCAGTTCAGTGTTGCATTCAAAACACCACTGAGAAGTTAACTGTGTAGTAGACATACACTGTCATAAAAATCGATCTCTGCACTGCCAAGTCTTGTAGACGACTGCTTTGAGCCCAGACTGAGCCTTCCTCAAGTATGTGCAGACCTCTGTAGAGTGAAGTATGCGGGGTCTTTAGCTCTTCAGCAAACTGAGACATTTTGGACAACTTGATGCTCTTGACACTTTGAGGTCCATAAGAACATTGAAGGTTTATCAGTTTGAGGCCAGGGCAATATACCAGCCATGTTTCTCAACACCTGACTGTTTTAAGGGATGGATTACTGTGGAGACAGTTCTCTTGTCTAACATCAGTTCCTGATCGTACGAATCCTTTGATATTCCCTTTCCTTGATGAGTTAAAAGTGATTTATGTGCAAAAGATGGGAAAATTTCCCTTTTCTAGTCAAAGGGCTACATCAAGACACTCGTTAACAAAGATAAACACCTTCATACATGATATGCTGATTGGTGGGAGACTTGGGCTTAAGTGCCCTGTCCAATTGGCACGCGACAAAGGATGAACCCACAACTGTTAAATGGAAAGATGACTACTCTTCCCACTGAGCCGTAGTTCCTCCTCAGTTTACTGAGGATGATCCTTGAAGCCTTTGCATTATAAAAGAGGGATCTCGTTACAATTCAGGAGTGTAAAGGTAAGTGATCCATTACTTTTGGCAATATAGTGTACTCCCTCCCTCCTGCTTGGTCCCCTGACTTACGTCAATCACAAACCATCTTTTCTGGTGAAAATAAAAACAAGATCTGCCATTCTTATTCAGAAGGATATTGTTTAGGTGAGTGAATAAATATTTATTAACCATGAACTGGAACAGCAAATGTGTGTGGGTACTCTTAATATGTAAATGTGTTTTCACAGGCAGTCAAAAAGCAGGAAGTGCGGTAAAGCATGGTGAAATGAAAGCAGCAGGGCGATGTAAAAGCTCTCTCTGTGCTGCACTTTGAATCAGAGTTGGCCCATCTTTTCAAATATATAAATGAAATTAATTAACTGCTGACAGACAGCCATATGGTTTGTAAATAACCAGCCAGTATACAATATATCATCCTATTAAAGGTGAGGAGTATGTAGGACAGGTGTTATTAAGAATCATTAAAATTAATGTGGATCAGCCCAGACTGATTTTTAATGAAATGTTGTTTACTTTGTAAATAACTGGAGCAGTGTCCTTTTTCTTCCTTTATATTCTTTCTGGGGGAAAAAAACATGAAAATGGTGAGAAAATACGGCAGGTGTCTCAAATATCGCTAATGTTGCTGAGCTACCAAATTGAAGCAAAAAGGCTGAATTTTCAGTGAACATAGCAAGCAAGAAGTGTGGTAAGAAGAAGCATTATATGGATACTGAAATAACAAAAAAAAAACATGGCTAGAAAGGAGAAAAGACTTGTTCCTAATATTCTAGTCAATAATCATAAACTGAAAATATCCCACTGACAGTAGAGAGGGTAATAATGTGATATAAAATGAAATTCTTTAAACTGGGTACAAATCCAATTCCATTCCGTCGCTGTTATCACAAGTTTGTCACATTTGTGCATCATGTCCCAATGCTCTTTAATCCCTTGTGACAAGTTCTGCAAATGTACTTTTTTTAACATTCCCTCTCATTTCTTCAAAGAGCCACACAGTCGGATTCAGAAACACAAACTCTGTCTCTCGTGTGCTGATATTAGATGGCGGCTTCATCTCTGGTTAGGAAATCCCTCACCAACACAGCAGCAGCGAGGAAAAGACAAATCTTGAAGTTTGTTTTCTGTCCTGATTTAGTTGTGGAAAAACTTAAGGAAAGTTTTAGCCTTTGATTGGACCGTAATGGGTAGCTCTTCCCTTTGAAAGCCCCTCTGCACTGGTGGCCTACGGCTAAGCTGTCCAGCCAGCAGCAGAGAGTTTGCGAGCCGATGATGGAGCGGTGCAGGGAGGAATTTGATGAAGCACTCTGAGAGGCTGATTCGACATACAGCTGATGGCTTAACTCACCTCAGGCATGTAAGCTATTGCTTTACTGTTTAGCAACAACACTTTCCCTTTCATAGCTCTTTGGAAGGAGACATTTAGCGTGAACCAGCTACAAAGGTTATAACGGCATAGAATCACCTGCTTTATGAGCTTATCCAGTCACAAGTGAGCTCTGATGTTGATTCCTCTGTACTAGGGTGACCAGTAAGTGTGGAGAATGACTTGGCAGCTTCAGACTACGTGGAGGCTTGTGCATTCTCTGCTTGGTTTTTATGTTTAAGTGAATGGCGGATGGCAAAAATGTACTGCAAGCAGAATGGCTGTTCAGAACTGCAAAAATTGGTCTCACAAGTCGTTTATCATCCAACAGCTTAAGATGTGCAAAAATAAAAATGCAAAATATGATCGAGTTTGAGGTGGCGACATAAAGTTGGCAATAAAAGAACATTATTGATCGTTTGTGAACAACAAAATTGTGCAATTTGTGAAGAGGATGAAAAATGATACTTGCCTTGTAGCATTTTCTGCAAGTAAAGACCGAGCAAGTAGTGCGACATGCATTTGTTTTAACCCCCCTGACATATTGATCCAGTTAAATCAGACTGGAAGGTTAGTTTTGGTGAACATTTGCTCAACAGGGTTTAAGTCTGAACTTTAACTAGGTCATTTTAGCTTATTAACATGCTTCAATCTAAGCCATTCAATTATAACTATGTTCCTGAGCAGGTGAACCTTAGCCCTCAGCCTAAATGTTATCCTACAGAATTGCTCTGTTTTTAGCTCCATCTATCCACCAGTGATCCCTGACCAAACCACCAATCCCTGCTAAAAGAAAAAGAATTTCCACAGTATGATGATGCCATCACAATGTTTTATGGTGTTATTAGAGAGCTTTCTTCCACATGATTGGGGTGGTGTGTGTTGTAGTTGTAAAGCTGGCGCCCCCTGTAGATGAGCCATCATCCATCAATGCAGGGCTTTGACTCACGACCTTGGAACCTTTGCTGCATGTTGCTACCCCTTCTCACTCTCTGCCAGTTTCCTTCTGATTACTGTGAATAATAACAACCCGTATCACAATCATTTTGAAAAAAATTAAATACATTTTTTTACTACATATTTTATTATATGTTCCACACATGGCTTGTGTGTCAATCAAGGATGGGACTTTTTCTTTGAATATCTACAGGTCCTCCTGAGTTCTCATGGATTAAAGTGAACTACTGTGACCGAGAGCCTGTTTGTTGTTATTTGCCTGTTTTTCTCCAAATTATTCATAGAAAATTTAGAGCATCGGTTTTCAAAGTGAGAGAGATAATACACAACTGCATTCCCCTTTAGCCCTAAACATTATTGCTAGGATATGTGTAAACGTTTTGCTGTTGTTACACTTGATGTTCCGTTCTTACATGTTTCACTGATGTTGTGAAGCTATGTGTAGCACCACATGATATGAAGCTTTAGCTGCTTTGTCATTTACGGTGCCAAAAGTCTGCAAAGCTCTTTTAGCTTGGCAGACAACACTGTATCAGTGGAGCATCTGCTACAGATCCTGCCGATGAAAATCAAACTTTAAATAATCATGGTCACTCTTTCTGATTTTTTACAGTTCTTCCCCCTCTGGCATAGGCTTGATAAAGTTAGTTAAATGTTTGCAGTTATTTTTCCAGTTAATTTTGTTCTGGATCTCACATCCCCTCCTGAAGAAACACACTTTGAAAAGCTCTGATGTAGAGCATATTGAAACATGAGGATGTGCAATTTTTGTATTCCTGTACTGTATTTCAATTACAGTGGATCCTCAGTTGTGGTTCGGGTTTTGCCTATTCACAGATATCTCCCTAGAGCTTATTTAAAAGTTGGGTAGAAAAAGCAGCCTGGGAAATACTTATGGGCAATGCTTGTTGACACACTGGCATGTGTAAAGCAGCCAATCCAGGAACGTCACTGACTTACCTTGGCGCTGATTGGCTGTACCCCAGAGAGGAGAGTTATGGAAGATTTGCATCTGTTATAGTGCTAAAATGGTTTCCACTGTGTGTATTAATGCATATTAAGTTTTATTCGGAGCGTGTACTACTACAATAGGCTGCTATAGGTGTTTTTATTTCCAGATTTTAGATCACAATTACGGGAGACAAGGGCCAGTATGTGCATCCTGCATTGTAAAACTGACTTTTATGGCTATAATGTGACAAAATGTGAAAAAGGTCAACGGCCATGAACATTTTTGCAAGGTGTGTTGTGTGGTTTACATTCAACGATTCATCACCTCAAACACCTCCTCAGCCTGCTGCCAGCTCAGAGCTCCATCCATGATGCAGCTCAACGGTGTGACTGCCACCGCTGCTTTTGGCCCCGGAGCCATTGCCAGTGATTTATAATCAGGCTGTATTTTGTCTCAGTCGGGTGCACCCCACTAGCCACAGTGTCGCCCTAGCAGAGGCCGCCTCGCCGTATCTGTGGTTCAGAGGAAAGCGGTGCCTGTGAAGTGATATCTCAGACGCTCGGATTCATCAGAGAACGCTGTGTGTCAATCTGGTTGTGTGTCAGGTCTGCTTCTGCAACAACAGGCGAAATGAGCGTGATGAGGCAGAACCAACACAAAATATCTCCTGTGTGAGGCAGTTAAAGTTCTGCAATAACCCACTGGAGAGGTTTACTTGGATTTTAAGTGTTTTAAGGCATTTTACTAGCCTTACAAAAGTCAATCGTGGGTGGAGGTCTGCCTTACACTAAAATACACACATGTAGCATTTTTATAATTAAATGGCTTAAAATTAAAAAAAAATTGTATTGCCTGAATATCAGCAACTTCTCCTTATATGTTTACAAGCGAAGTGGAGAAAAGTAGATGAAGCAAAATTGATGTATATCAGAAGTCAGACAGATGGTTCTCTTGATTGCATTTTTTGTTAATGATTACCATCACTTATTTTTATAGCTTGATTTTTTTTTTATGCAGTCACTTTTTACAACTCTTTATGAGTTGCTTGCTGGGTTTAAAACTGGATTGGTATCTTCTAGATTCATCTAAACGGCACAAAGCCTGTCCATGTTTGCCAGGCCGACTGGTTCCTGCTTACGTCAGACAAAAAAAAAAAGCCAATCGGACAGAAAAACAAGGCAGAAAAGCCGCCGTCAAAAAGGTTTGCAGTTATCACTCGAGGCAACATCTCTGGATTTCACTTTGTAGTTTTGGTTTATCTTCTCGGCACTTGGAGTTTGTGCTATGCAACCAGAAAATTTCACACGCAGAGAGCTCAGAATCACAACTGAGAGTTTCTCCTGTATTTTATCATTCAGGTTTTCACAGAAGAATATCTGCTGTCATGTGCAGCTTTATTTGTTGCACCTTGTTGCCTCATTTCAATTGTGTTGCCTCGCATGAGTCTAAATTCACATGTGCAGACTTCGACTGGAAAAGAAAGCTACCCATGTGGGTACTATTGCAATACAATAAGGAGATAATCAAATAAATTGCCTAGTTGCTTTCAGTCTAATTGATTCCAGGTTGATAAATTACCACACAGGACTAAAGTTCTACATAGTAGAATAAATAAAAGACAGAAAATAAAGACATAACAGCAGATATAAACCATAACATATAAATAAAATATCTAAATTAAAAGATCTTTTTTCCTTTTTTTTTTTTTACAGTTTTAGCTACTGTTCATTCTCTTCTTATATATAAAGCCATTAATAATCCAGCTCAACCATATATCAGAGATTTGATTGTTCCACATGACGAAGCACTTCAGAGTCAGACTGCAGGTTTCCTGGTGGCTCAGAGAGTTTTCAAAAGTAGAATGAATGGGAAACAAATCTTCCTGTGGAACCAGCTCTGAGCTTCAGTCTGTGAGGCAGACACCCTGGCTACATCTAAAGGTGTTTTCTCACCTCATAGTTCAGGAGATTTGGTTTGATTGGGAAGAAAAATTACAACATTTGTTAAATTTTCAGCTTTCACGCTGTCAAACAAACAAAACAAACATAAACAAAGATGGAGTCAGATTTTAGCGGTTGGAGGATTTCTCTTTTGTCTTTGGGAAAAGACCACAAGCCACTTCTCCCACTATAATGCTTGCTTTGGCTGCATTTACCCAGAATGCCCTGCACTTTGGTCTGCTTCCTGCTTTTGGAGAGGTGTCCGATCCCATTGGTATTGACATATGCATTCGAACTGTTCCAGTGTTCATTTCAACCAAAGAACTAGGTTTGTAGATGCCACTTTGGTTCACATCAGAGTTTGACTGCGTATTCACACCTCACCAAAGAAACTGAACTTTCTAGAAAAAAAAAGAACTAGAGTTTGATTAAAGCGGACTAAACAGGGCTGATGTGAATGGAACCCAAGACTAGGCTTAAAACCTTTATTTTTGCTAAAACTTATAATTAACTACTCTGAGGCCCGTGCTCTTCATAGCTACATGTTCCCGGGGGTTCTGTTTAGCTGTAACACCTTCCTTTCTACAGGTTGTACACTTGGCCCTTTACGTCTGTGTTTAACCCTGCTATATAATGAACACATTTTGTGTACTCTGTCACATAGATTTTACTGAGGTAAAATAAAATAATAAAAAAAAAATAGGCTGTTCTGGGCAAAAAAATGGAACCATGTAAAAATGTAAATAGACCTCTTGGAAACCTGTGTGTGTTGTCTGTTTTCCTCCAGGCTAATTGCCTGAGGGCGTGGCTCCTCTGGCTGTGTGCCTCACTCCTAGCTGCTGCCTATATGATCTTATCACCCCCAACAAATGCTATAGGCTCTTGGTATTGTGTAATTAGTACTAGCCAACGATACATTATTACAGTGGTTTTAGGTCGACTAGAATGAAACCCTGCGGTAAGCTGAGATTGCCTGTTAGTCAGTTTTAAGCTCCTCTCAGGAAGATTACCCATGTAGAGCTGTGTGCCCCATGCTGACTTAAAATACTGTTTTTCTGAGTCTTTTTGGTATAAATTTGCAAGCGAGATTTGTCAGACTGTCACGGATCTTAACAAACCGTGACCTGTGCATTCATAATATGCACATGATGATGAAAATACCTTCACTTTCTCTGAGCTTTCCGTTTCCTCCAGTAGAAGCTCCCCGTTTGGCTGGCATGAACATGCTGATTTTCACATTTCTAATATAAAAGCATTAAAACCTCAATTCCTAGGAGTCTCCAATGCAGAGCAGCATAAATCATGTCATGGTAATGTACTGTAGATTTGATTATGCTAAATTTAATGTGCCACAGGCATTTAAACCTCACTTCTGCTCTCCGTGAGCACACTGAAGACGCACGGTGAAATGTGAAGTTCATCAAAACAAAGAAAAAAAACAAGAATATTTGATAAAACTAAGGGGCAAATAAATATGCTTCTGAAAATCACGAAAGAAGAGTTCTTCAATGAAAAGTGCTGGATCATTATGATTTGACTTGTGTGTATTTTAACGAGGGGAGCTCTATGGTTTCTGGAATCGGACAAAAATTTGCAGCTGTGCAAGTCAGCCCAGTCTTTTATGATATGGATTTAAGTAGATTTACATGCATGTATAATTATTTGAAAAAGTACTCGTACTTCAGGATT
Organism: Girardinus metallicus; assembly: GCA_903067095.1. Taxonomy (NCBI): domain Eukaryota; kingdom Metazoa; phylum Chordata; class Actinopteri; order Cyprinodontiformes; family Poeciliidae; genus Girardinus; species Girardinus metallicus. The sequence goes on from CAEGAE010027773.1 coordinate 9,717, forward strand.
TATTTTCAGTTTTCATTGAGATTTAATTTGACAGGATAATGGCAGCACATTGAACTACCTCCAGAAGTCACCTAGTCAGATCCACGTGTGTAATTTAATCTCAGTCTAATCAGAGTTGAAAGTCTCAGAGGTTTGAAGACCAAACAGTTTGGTGAGAAAATGATTTCCTTTTTTCTGTGACGCTTTAACGGTCTCACGTAGTCCTGTTCAATCTGTTAAAACTGGAATGAATCCACAAAAGCAAATCTATCAAGAAATGCCCATCAAGTGGAACTAGCAGAAAGCATTAGTTGATTGTTACACTCCAACCATCTTGCTTTTATGAAGATTAAATTTGCAGATGTTAGACTTAGAGTTTTAGTTTTACTTTAGATTCCATTTTTTAATATTTTGGGCTTCATTGTATTCCTGAGTTAACTCCTGTCCACTGCCTGAGCTTCCTGCTCTCCCTCTGTTTAACTCAGCTGTGCAACATTCCACTAATCAGCCTCTCCTTTCAGTCAATCGCTGAACAGAGCCTCAGTTTGTGCTGACTGCCTGCTGTTTCAACCAAGTTGCCTGTTTACCCCTATGATGGTTATTTTTGTATTTAAAGTTGCGGCCACACACTGTCATAATTTAACAAAAAAAGTATCTTAAATATAATTTTTATCGACCGCGACAGCCCATTGGTTGATTTTATTGACGGACATTGGGCTTATCCAATGAAATCCCTCGGTTCTCCTTGGCCCGCCCCTCCCCTCCCCTCTAAAGTTATAAATAGAGCCATTTCAGCTAACGGTTAGCTGCTAACCGGAGTCCGAGAAAAGTGAGAGGATACGAGGCGGGGCGGGTCGGAAAAACTACGACAAAAGCTAAAAAGCGCATAAGCCCACTGAGAAAAATGTGTCAAACTGTCCGATATGTTAATTACCACACTAACTTTAACCGCCGGAGCAGATTCAGTAGCGGCGAAGGAGGGAGAATTAGCGATTCAGGGGCTTTATTGTCGTCAGAGGAGGATGATTATGAGAGACACCAGGGACAGATTGAGGAAGAGTTCAGATTAGCTGCTGCTGTCCGGTAAAAAGGAGTGAAAAAGTTCATAAAGAAAAAGTTTCATGCAGGCCGGAGGGCAGGTGTGTGTGTGTGTGACTACCTGGAACACTAAGCTCCAGGGGGTCAGAAAGATTTAGGAATAAAACAGGAATAATGATGACCTGTGGAATTAATAATGAACACGTTCTGAGATATTTTAGTAATAATTGTAATTGTGAATTTCAATAGAAAACGTAATAAGTAAGGGAAAACAAATAAAACGGTTAAAACAGCCGTTGATACCATTTAAAAACATTTTATAAATGACTTGACACATCGAGTTGTAGCCAAAATGTGTAAATGTTCAACATATGATTGCAAAAAATGTTTGGGTTGTGTAGTTAAAGTTTGCTGTAGTAATTGCTTTAAATTAAGTTATTGCACTACAACCCCGTTAAGGTGTTGTAGCCACTGTGGCTGGTGGAGAAAATTTTTAATTTCCACCCCCGCTTGAGACTGAAGGTTCACCTTTTAGCAGGACAACGAACCTGTCAATGCCAATGTATTAAAATGGCCTAGTCAATATCCAGACTTGGCTTCAGTTGAAAATCTATGGTAAAACTGTAAGTTTACTGTTCAAGGATGAAAACAGTTCGTAAAGAACGGGTTTAATTCCAGATGTACAAACTGCTACTACAGACACACCCCATAATAACTTGGTTAACCCTTAAAATGCTTACATGTAAGTCAATGGGTCTGTGAGGACACCGGTGTCATAATAACAGTTAAAGGTTAAGACAATACAAAGCATCGGCTTAAAAGGTTAAACGCAAAAGCAGAAACACTTCATAGATTTAAAAAATGCAAACCCAGTTGTCATTTTCCCTTCCACTTCACAATTATTCACCACATTTTGTTGAGATTCTAATAAAAGGAGAACATGCTTTTGATTACAATTTGATAAAAAGAAAGCATTGTGTAAGGTTTTTGCCAAGACATGTTGGGAAATCACACATACTTGGTAAAGGTTGGAAAAAAAAAAGTTCAATTTGGCTTGAACGATAATTATTCTTTTTTAATATCCTGATTCCAATTAAAAGAGGCCCTTTTGAAGGCTCCTTAGGATGTGTGTGCAAAAAGCTGGGATAACTTTTCGAACCTGAAACCTTTTCAAACGTTACTCAAATTCAAAAAAAAGGAAAAAAATCCGCTCAAGCATTTTCATTCTTGAAGAGCCTCAGAATTGAAGTCATCATGCCCCTGTTTGACAACCTGCAGGGGTTTATCAACTTTTGAAAATATGCTGTGAGTTTAAAAAAGTTACCAATGTTGTTATTTCAAAAGCAGACGGTCAGAAAAATATCAGGGAGAGGTTTAGAATAGATGTATGCCCTTCGCACCTCAAACGGAGCACGACTTTGGTAATAACAATGATCTTGGAAAAAAAAAAAACCTACTATAATAATACAAGAACAGAAAAGAAAAACTGTTTGTCCCTGTGGCAAGTAAACCTTGCAATAAGTAGTACTTTGAAAGTTTTATAATACCAGCTCTCTCAGGCTGTGTCACATTTCTACTTTGAGTTGAACAGTGAACACAGTGTTGTGACACTTCTTTTTCTCACCGCAGAAAAATTCAGAAAGATGTTTCGTGATTACAGGTTCTATCTCTATAGGTCAATGCTATTCAAACCATGAGTGGCTTCCTGTGGATCAGCACTCTGCGAAGGAAGTAAAGCAATATAGCATTCATCCTCGCAAATCTGTATAAAAGGACCACAGCCTGCTGTGCTCAACAAAAGACCAAAGCTGAGTTTTTTTTTTTATGCCCATATCTGGATGTCCTACATCAAAGGTGGTTGTTATTCCTGTTAACAAAGCTCAAAATGCAGTGCTTTTCTTTTCCCTATTTAATGACTTAATTTACCTGAAATGTAAATATGTGAACTTCAAACGTTCCGAGACGCTGAGATATGAAATAATTTGTGCCGACGTGCAAGAACCTGCAACAACTGAGGCAACGCAGTGAGAAGCCAATCACTTCCTCACCACACAGGCAGTTAACGCGTTCAAAATAAATTCAGTAGACTCAGCTAAATGCTAAAAGTCAGAACAACGTGGCTGCTTTGATGTAAAAGCACTGATTTGTACTGATGTAGCAGGATTTCAACTCATTCTGCAGAATCCAAAAGAAGCGTCACAGTGGGAGTTACACAAGGGCAATGAACAACCAAGAAGTACAGTATAAATTTAGTTTGTTGTATGAAGTAATTTATTCCATTGCACGTCAGTTTACCCTGTAACATTTTCAAATTTGATTTCACAGTGTTCTTTCACCGTAAGAATACTGTAGCTGCTGTCATTCATGGGAGTGACAGCATCATTCGGTCATCGCCCATTTGGAAGATTTATCTGTGTCAAAGCTTAAACTACCTGACTGTTGCTTCAGTATTTTAACATAAAGTTTCGTCCCTCATGATGTTATGTATTGATATATTTGATGAAGTGTACCGGTTCATCTTACCGTAATACAGCCCTACAACATGATGATGCCACCCACATATTTCACAGTTTTTCCTCCAAATGTAGCAATGGTCACTGTGGCCAAACAGTTCCACTTTAGCTTCATCAGCCACAGGACATGTCTCCAAAAATGAAGGTCATTGTCCCTGTGTGCAAACTGGAATTTGACTTTTTTGTGTCTTTTGGAGTAATGGCTTCTTCTTCGATGAGCGGCTTGTTGGTATCAGGATCGTTTTACTGTGGATGATGAGTTTGTCTTACCATCTTCAGCAGCATCGTTACAAGGTTCTTAATCTGCACAATGTGGACCAAATACATTCGTTTCTGGGACTCAGACCCTGTAGCCTTATTATTATTTGTATTATGATGGTTGGACATTCCCATTATGTCTACACTTGCAAATAATTATTTTTAACAGATGAATGCAGAACCCTCAAACATCTGGAAATTGTTCCCTCAGATGAGCCAGACCCGAACAGCCCCGCAATGATCCTCCTGATATTTTGGCTGATTTTTTTTTTCCTTTCTCATTGTGTCAAACCAGACAGCAGTGACTTCCAGGTGTGGCATAAGCTAAATCTGCAGGTCTCCCTCCAATTAACTTAAAGATGTCAGTTAACCTTTAGAGATTTTTGCATCGTTTTTCTCTGTCTGATTTAACATCAGGCAGTGACTCTGGAGAAAGAATGGTACAACATTTTTAGACTTAATGTGTTAGTAAACTTCAGACCCAAACTGCATTCCATGGAAACATGTGTTGGGCAGCAGAATCAGTCATCTTCATTGTGCAGAAGTCTCAAAGAGAAATTGTTTTCTCTGTAGTTAAACTTTAAAAAGCTCCAGGGCCAGCTGCTGCTGAGTAAACAAGCGTTGGAAATGATCAAGGAATCAAAGCATCTTCCAGTCTGTGGAAACCATCAGAGGGTTGGATCCTCAGAGTTGGGGAGGGGGGTGGAGGGGACTCCAAATACTTTCTTGGAAGCCTGTAATTTTTAAAACGTTGATGAGAAGTTCCTGCTTTTACGGTTACAAATGGCCTGGGATATTAAAGTGAACACCTCCATCCTAAAAAGCTATTTACTGTATGCTGATGTGAAAGAATCCCAAAAGTGAAATAAATGTATTCCCTATCTCTCGCAATAACAACGCAGTAGCATTAATGAGCGAAGCCTCAGGTGCTTCCATTTTCCTGCTTCCAGGTGGAAATGACAGTGGGCTTCGTTGAACAGGAAATATGCTTTATTACTCTCCTGTAGTGTATATTTTTTAATGCTCAACACAATCTCTCAAAGTCTATTTAAAGCAGGTAATTCTTTTCCAAGTGACACTGAACAAATTACAGTGCCTGTTGGAAGTACTCGCCCCCTTGGATGTTTTATACTTGTATTGGTTTTACAAATCAGTTGTAATCGACAAAATTGGACTTTTTTGACAAGAAAATGTACAAAAACACCCTTTAATGTCAAAACCATCACCGATTTCTAAAAAAAAAAAAGACAAATAAATAATAAACATAAAATAAGTGACAGCATAAATACTCACTAAGTAGTGACTTGAGAGTAATGCATATTTATGCAGTCACTTATTTTGATACATATTTTTGTTTACTTGTCAGTATTTTATAGAAATTAGTTTTCACTTTGACACTGAGGAGGTTTTTTGTACTTTTTTGGTCAAAAAAGTCAAACTTAGTAGGACATGATTGGCAATAAAAAGGGTAAGACATCCAAGGGGATGAATACTTTTTATGGATTCTTTATTTTATTTGCTGTAGCAAGTCAAATTAGAAGAGACCAAAGCTTTTCTAATTAAAATATGCATGTTTGCTCTTCTTATAAAAGCAAACATACGAGTACTAACACACTCATTTTAACTGACAGTTTTGCATTGTTGGATTACTTTGTGCGGTTTTTAGTTTACAGTAATTGTGGCTTTTGCCTGTCAGCTGGATCAACAAACTCTCAAAGGATTCAGTTCACCAACCCAGACAGTGTCAGTTCACATAAAGACACTATAAAAAGAAATCCAACTCCATCTGAGCGAGCACTTAGAGAAAACTCAGTTAAAATAATACGCCACTGGGAGAGCTGTCTTCTTTAAAGATGGTTCTCATTTTTTAAGACCTGGCTGTCCCTTTATTAGTTACCATTTTGCATACCACTTACCAGATTTGGCTGCTAGCTGTATGCTTAAGTATCTATATATTCTATTAGTTGGATCCATCATCCTGCCTTTCCAATTACTGTATATTTATATCAAAGTAAAAAACAAAAAATAAAACATGTTGTGATTAACATCCATCAGTCCGTCTTGGCAGAACCAGGTCCAGGAGGGAAGCCAAGACATTCCTCTCCCCAGCATCCATTTCCAGCTCATTCTGAGAGGTTCAAAAGGAGTTCTTTTAAGGGGTGTTGTGGTGCCGGACGGGTTAAGCACAACTCACATGCGGAGGCCTTAGTCATGCGGCAAGAGTCGCCAGGTTTGATTCCCAGCATGGCGACTCTTGCCGCATGTCTTCCCCGTTCTCTCATTACCAATTTCACTGTCAAATAAAGGCCACTAGAGCCAATAACACCTTAAAAAAATTGAGTTCTTTTGTCCAGAAGGGATGAATGTAGCGCCCCCATCATGTTCAGGGTCTCCTACCAGTGGGACATGGCTAGACTCTCTTTAAAGCAGCAGTATCCTGTCTTTTAGCAATGCTGACCAAAGTGGTCAAACTGAAAATATTCATAGGCCACTGAAATGTTTAAGAAAAAATAAAAAATAAACAGAACAAAACAAGGCAAATTGTTTTAGACTATTTGTTTCCTGTTTAATAATAAAAAAAGAAAGCAGTGGCTTTTTTTTTTTTTTTTGGCAGAAAATGGATCTGAGAAAAATGGTGGATCCTCAATTAAAAAAGCCCTCACACTTCTGCAAGATAAAGTTATACAAAAACACAAAACAACATTTTGGGTCAACGTTTTTTTTTTTTGTTTTTTTTTCCTCCACTTCAAAAGCCTTTAGCTTATTCTCTGCACCAAGAGTATGGGTCACTCTTTGTTCAAAATCACAAAAAATTAAACAAAACAGACAAATATGTTGAGTTGCACCCAGCATTTGAAGATCCATTTTGGCAGCAAATACCTTGTGTTTCTATTAAATAGGAAATGAAATTAAAATCATGGCAGTCATGGATGTAAACAGTTTCATGAGATATATTTCTAATTCAGCCATCTCGCTAATGCTAATCAACTATCAGCTAATAGAGGAGATGTTGGCGTCTTATTCAGGTGTTGGGAGTGACAAACCACTTATACTTGGGAGCATCTGCGTATGCGGCATTTTGAGGAAATTGCAGTCTGCAATTTTACAGAAGAGCTGTGGATTCAACACGTTGGAATGACACAACTTTTTATGAACTCTGCGAAGCTAAGAAACTAATGGTGCACGTTTTCCAAATGAACCAGAAACAAACCATCATCCTCCGATTTCTTCCTGTAAACTTGTTTGTTGTTTTCACCAGTAGTAACATTAAGCTGTTGATCACGTCTCTCGTGAAAAAAGTGTTTCCATTGCAGCTGAAAAACCACCTCATTCTAACACAAAAACTTTTCATCGAAGAACTTATTTTTGAGATTGGTGTGTTTCCAATAAACAAATTTGTTACTGGAATTTTAATTTGCGCAATTCTATTACTAATGGAAAAGAAACCAATGGCTCCCAGTGCTTACGACAGTCCCTCTCACCAAAAAACTCCCCCCGTTTGTATGAATAAATGCAACGAACAATCCTTTCTCCCATGCATCCATGACAAAACACAGATAGTCAGTTGGTATCAGTTTCCTAAGGTTTAGACACTAATCCAGGCATAAAGTTATCCATGTATGAAATTAAACGGCTCACCTTAAGATCCTACATACTGCGGTATATACTCGTCAGATGTTTTGTTTCAGCTGATTTTGGACCTTTTCCAACAAGGAAGTACTGCTAACTGTAGCTGCCTCCATAAAAATCCGTTACCGACTGACCTTCTCTAAACATTTGAAGAAAGTGACCGCCCTCATGCGTTGAGGTTTGTAAAGCTCTGATCCATCAGATCTACTCCTTTAAATTTGCTATTTGAAGTGTTGACTTGATAAATTTGTTTATGGCAGGTAACCTAATCGTAATTTCCATCAATATCAAAGAGTTTTCTATCCAACTGTCTATTCAACAAGCAAGTTGCGAGGCCTTGTGAGGATACCAGCCCTGCAAGAGCTAAAGAAGGTTGTTGAGTTTCAGCAAAACAACAACTGAATTCTGATCTCTTTTAAAAGAAACCCTGAATGCAGGTGGTTTCTTTTTTCCTTCCTTCCTCTTTCCTTTATAGAGCGGAGCGTAGGCAGCTCTGCTCCTGCTCTACCTAAGAAGAGGTTACTGTATATAATTGCCTGACTACAGGCGAGTGCTCTTGATGTCTTCTTAGAATGCACATGGCAGTGTGTTTGCTGTCTTTTCTAGCACATTCACCCGTGACAGTTATATCCAAGACGCTTGCAGAGGTTCTGACACTGTTTGTGCTATCATACAAATCAGTGACCCAATTACAATCTAGAGTCATTGGCGTTTTCTAAAAATAGACTGACGTATGAGAAGAATAAATACTTGGTGATGACAGCTAACTTTCTCTGTGTTTCTGTAAGGTGCAAATATGGTCAGTTGTTTAAAGTAAGGCTGTATGAATACAGATTCTTTCACTTTAATGCTAGGATTGTCTGTTTAATCAAGTTTATCTAGAACCAGGAAACAAAGAACCTTGAAGGTATAAAATTAGTAGCTTTTTTTAAACTGAAGATGTAATTGTAGATCTTTTCTCTAAGGCAAATGGGGCTTTATGAGTCGCTGTCTAAAACAGGAAGGCACCATTATTTGTGGATAATAATGTAGTTTCTGTTACTGTGTCTTCTTAAAGTTTGTTGCTTTCTTTTACTGAAAACAAACAACTCTTTAACAAGACTATGTGTAGTCAGTGACAGTCTAGAAAATTTCACAATCTTATGCATGGATTTTGCATCACTCACTATGTTTTAACTGTACTTATTAATGTTATAGTTTAATGCATACTTTTCAGTCAGAGTTTGTTTTATTCTTCAGTTCCCTCTCTGCTGCATACCCTGTGTCATTTGCAATTTTGAATTAAATACTTTTCTGAGAACTGCAGCCAAGACACACCGTTTGCTGTCTGACTGTTAACGATCCAGTGTGATTTTTGTCCTGATATAAAGGCTCGGACTTGAGACCAAAATACTCGTGGGATCGATAATCACAAGAGTATCTACGGGAAATCCTGCCAACATGAACACAAGCTGGTTCGGTAGTAAACTCAAAGCTAAAAGAAGTGCACATTTTTCATCTCAAGTGGTGGTTTGTCACTTTTGGGGACTAGAAGCTGACAAGCCAAACCACAGAGAGCTTTTCATTCCCTTCATTTGTCTCCAAGCTAGTCCTCTCAGACTCACAGGATAAGTCATCATGTAAATCTTCACTAAACTGACATTTGCATGACATACTTTACTGTTGCTACTTTTTTCTTGCCGTTGTGTTATGCTTTGACCATTGTTGTTCAGCAGCTTTCGCCTGCTCTTCTGTCTGCCTTGTACTTGCAAACTTTCCTCCCTTATATATTTATATTGATGAATATAGTTATCATAGGCTACAAGCTTAAACACAACTAAAACATTTCTAAAATATTATTATATAAGCCCTAAAATAACAAGAAAAAAAGGATGAGACTACAATAATATTATAATCTACAAAAAGCTAACTTGCAAATATCAAAGTACACTTTAGGTTCTCTATTTTCCTCTTTTTTTTGCATTTGCCCACATCGATATAGGTTAAGGACAAAAGAACAATCCTGGAAAAAAGTTGCAGTTTTGTAGGAAACATTGAATTGTACCATTCTCATTACTCTTTTATCTGTTTGCTTGTGTCATAAGTCAAAAACGGAAGATGATTGGGGGGGGATGGAAGATATTAGATTCGTCTTGTACATGTTCATCAGATGATTATGGCATATTAAACAGAGAGGTAGGGACCAAGTCTGCTTTTGCACCTGCTTTCTTACAAAGTTTTTAATCAGAGAAATGGGGAGCTGGTTCAGATAAGAGGCACTGGGAACATGAAAGAAACAGGAACCCGAAGCAATCCATTGCGAAGCTCGATTAGCAAAACACATTAGGTCATGCACGGCTACCGTTATTTAACTTTTAGATGAAAGAATCTGGGTACTTTACGCAGATCCAGCAACTTTATGTTTTTTCGCTCCGGTTTCTCGATTACGGCCAGACATTCAGATTTTGCCTCTCCGATGTGACTCTGAAAATAAGAGCTGACATAGGTGAGAATGAAAAAATGAGAAAATTAGAAAAACACTGAGGCATGCACTTTCATCATGGAGACGCTGCTTTTATCTCAGGTAAGAGGATGTTTATGCTAGCTGTGCCTAAAACCACTTTTTTTTTTATCCTATTAGCACAGATGGAAATTTCCAAAAGCGAGATGTTGAGAGAGGGCTCCGACAGAAAGACGACAAAACGGCACACATCAAAAGGAGGGAAATGACAACTTATTTTGAAGAATCATCCAGGTAACAGCTTGCCGCTGCAAGTAGGTATCTGAGGGAAGCCAGTTTGCATGCAGAACACAAACTTTGAGACTTTTTATGGTCAAAACCACTCAAGGAGCACACTCTGTCTAAGCAGAAAGACTTCTCCACTGCAGCTTGTAGGAATTGTCTTTCGGAGGAGAATTTATCTTTGTGACAGGTGACAACAGACTCTACAAAAATCTTTTGATTCATGTAATATTTTGATTGATTTCCAATCCTGCCTCGAAAATAAATGGACTAGAGGTGGGCCGGTGTTGCAGGTGACAGTCTATTGCATCAGACAGACTGCCTGGCGATGGGTTCTCTCTCTTTATGGTTTGTGTGCATCATTGCGGTGATAAGTTTTGGTCTTGCCCTTTGTTGTTCCAACCTCTGGACCATCTTTCATGCAAGTAACAATATAGCCCAGACCTGAATATTTCGCATACATTTGTCATCCTTTCTTAAAAGAGAACCACATTTTCTGTTTGATGCGCCACATGGTCTTCAGGATGTGGCAAATGAAAGAGGAGCTGAGCATCACAAATGAAGCCTCACTATTGTTCAGTTTTCCAAATTAATTACTCAAGTTCTCCGATAAGCTTTGCGAAAAAAAGAGACGCGAGTGAAATATCACTGTACTATTGTGGACTTCTTCGTTTGGCAAGAACAAAGGGAGAAAACTGTTTCAAATAACCTTTATTTTTCACTGTCAAAACTAAGACAAGTCCTTTGAAGTGTAAAATGTCCCTTAGAGTGTAAACAACTCTCTCCCATCCATGACGTTTACCTCTCCTCTTTGTGCTGGCAATTTTCTACATGAATAAAGAAGCTGCTCCTTTCTCCCACTGGCTAGACCCCGACTGGAGTGCAATCTGTTATAATATCAACTCAAGCCCCCATTGGCAAGCATCATTAGTCTCCTCTCTTTCTTGCATATTCAGTGATGGCACAAATTGGGTGGGAAAACTCGGCACTCCCATTCATCGGGAACTTGAAGACACAGTTCCTTGCAAAGACACTGTTTTGTTTTGTTTTTTGTTTTTTGCATTTTGTCACGGTACAGCCACACACTTCAATGTTTTTTGTTGGGATTTGTCTGACAAACCAACACAAAGTAGTTTTTGACTGAGAAGTTAAAGTTTTTAAACTTGTCTTTTCTCCTTATCTTTCGACCTTAATGGGACTTGGTTTTTAAATTGCATGTAATTGTACTCTAAGGAGTTGTCTTCTTTTTGTGTGTGTGTTCAGCTCTTTGTGTCAACGGTAGCGGTGTTAAAGTGCTTTTATAAATAAAGATGGAATGGAAAAAGGATGTGCAGCAGTGGTTATACACATAAGAGTCTAAAAGCCAGTTTTCTCAAGCAGCTTTTATTTATTTGCTATTTTTTTCTCCTCAAAAATCACTCAAGGTCAGTGAGATTTGACGAAAACACATGCATGTACTTTCACCACATATAGTAAACTGCAATGGTATTTGGAATATTGAGGTGTGTAATATTCATGTATGGTACATTGATTCCGCCCATACTTCGAACTATTCGCAGACGGTAGTGATAGTAGGCAGATATTAAAAAGAAGGAGCCCTGGGACTGAACCTTGGGGTCCCCCTCAGGTGACCTCAGTCTGTTCTTTAGGTAAGGCTTGAACCAGTCAAGTGCTGTTCCAGAGAGTCCAACAAAAATATTCAGTTGTTTCAGTGATATGTCATGGTGAACAGTATCAAATGCTGCGCTGAGGTCCAACAGAACCAGCACTGTGGCTCTTCCACAGTCTGCATTTATGTGGATATCATTGACCACTTTGACGAGGTTGGTCTCAGTACTGCGGTGAGCATGGAAACCGGACCGAAGGACATCAAAGCGGTTGGTATGTTTACAGGAAATCCACCATGTGGAGGTTTCCACACTTATCGGATGATTTCATCGTTTCACAAAGTACAATTTTCTTTCCAAACTCTGTGTTTCTTTCTTGGTGTTTAAGTCAAGCTTGTCTTTTCTTTTCCTTCAGTCTAGCAGGATGCAGCATAAAAAACCGCAGCTCCTCTTCCTCTCCATCCTATTGCCGCTGCTGGCTTCACACTTTGCTCTGCACTGTAGGTACGAAGGCTGGCTTAAAATTTTCTCACACATCCCTGTCATAAAAGATTGAGCATGTGGGAGTCATTGAAATGTATTCATGCTCACAATGTAGAGGAAGCACGGGGCCACAGTAATGGTTGTGAGGGGCTGGTATGCCTCAGTGAACTGAAGACGACATTTTCTGTCTCACTGGCTGCAGGGATGTTGGAGTTATATAACCCTACAGGAGGCCACAGATGAGAGCGTCACATGTGACTCCTAATAAAATGCAACATTTAGTTTGTGTGCTGCTGTGCAGAGCATCACGCAGTCCAGGTGATTTTCAGAAACAGGTCTTTCTGTTGCTCTGGATGATTGAATCTTTTAAAATAATGTTTTTTGTTTTTTTTTTGGTTTTGCTTCATTGGTCTTAGTGCCTTCTTTTTTGTAGAACTAAATACATATGGTGAAATATTTAAAACCTCACAGAATGTTTTGACATTTCATCTGGTTATTTCACCAAACTTTCACACAAGTGTTCAAATCCAGAGATTTAATGCGAGTCTTTCTAAGGATCTTTTCTGCCTTGTACAGATGACACAAACTGACCTTTTTCTTGTGAAGGTAAAAAAAAAAAGGACTCAACATCAATGTTATCTCCTGGTGGCCTCTCAAATGTCTTAGGGTGCGTGTGGGAAAGCCTTTAGTTCATCACAAACCATCATCACATAAATATAATTAAAACAATTTGATTTAAACCTTGAGACTAAGATTGAACAGGCGTCACCTTGATAGTGAATACAAAATACACCACAGTTATTTATTTTACACAAAATTTTGCTTCCAATATCTGCTTTACATATTATTTTGCATTGGTTTATATCATAAAAGCTAAAGAGAATATAATGAAATGTATTGTTGACTACATGTGAAAAGGTAAAGGGACATGAATAGTTTTGCAAAGCACAGAAATTTTAATGATGGGCCTGTAAGGTGCTTAGTTGTAGAGCACCATTGTAGCTTAAAGGATCAGGATGTTTCCAGTATAATGAAACGAGGAGCGAGCAATGAATATATAAACCTTGATGTTTTCTTCTAATCTGCACTAAAATGAGTGTATTTTTTAAAAACCTCCAGCAAAAGGATAAAAAGAAGTAATCAAACCACTGTTGGAATATTAAATGAGGTGTTTTTTAATATGGGATTCATTTTCTCACCCTTCTAGCTTCTGTTTCTTAATAGTGACAAACCATTTAGATTTGGTCCAGAGTTGAGTAGATATACTTCACTGAATCAAAGTAACAAGATATCATTTATAAGTGCTCGTTATTGCTATTGACGGGCTCAGATGGTTATTTGACTGAATATAACTGCAGAACTGAGACATCCAGTGCAGCCATATTTCATCCGACATTATCTTCTCCCAGCACACTTCCACCAAGCTGACTTTTACAGATATATTTACACATGTGAAGCAGCGAATAGCTTTCAACTCAGCATGTGTTCAAATTAGATATGAAAATGTCCTTATAAGCCTCATAAAACATTCATTTTCTGCACATTTCTAGATATGCAAGAATAAAGTGACAAGATATGTTTCATGCTATGTTGGTATTGCATGGTTTTTCCTTTTCTTTTTCTCTTTCAGGTGAAGCTCGGTCTTTATAGCACCATCACACTATTGCATATCTGCCATGCATTTCTCAGCCACCTGGAAATATGTGTCTCTGTAAATAGCATTTCAGCATTGAATTTCTACAAATCTGGCCATGCAGCATACATGAAGCGATATCCAGCTAAGACGGACTGCCACAGAGTTTTTGGACATGCTGAACATTTCTGCTGCAGAAGCACAGCTCCGAGTTTCCATGTATTCCACATCTCGGCTTCACCACTATCAAACGTACATCAGTACCACACGTATTTTGCAGCAATGACCTGATTAAACCTTAGCCTAAGCTAATGCTGTTGGAAATGCCTACTCAGCATTAAAGAGCATTCAGTCCCCTCAGCATGTCGACAGAGAGAATACAGCAGACATTGGCCTGTTTTCTACTAATTCGGCCAATAACTGTTAAACCACTTGGGGGCACAGTGATAGACTGTGCATAGATTGGTGAACTTTGATGCCATGAAGTTAGGCAATCATCAAGTTAGGGAAAAAGGTAGAGCTGAGCATCATCTGCGTCATCTGGAGGGCTGCCCATCCGAAGAAGAGCTGTTTGAGGAAGAGGACGATCTGGACATGTGCTGCCACAAAATGACCTTCTGAACATAACTGAGAACCTACGAACTTGTTTGTTATAATGTGAGGTAAACATGAGAATAAATTAATTTTTTTTTAAATAATTTTTCAGGCTGTAAAATCAATTAGAATTGATCCTCCATTTATAGAACAGCCACTTTGCAAATGCTAAGTCACCAGGCTAGCTATTATTAGCTAACTAGCATTAGCAAAACAAGCAACAATGTAGGACTCTGCATTTCATTACTTTCAAACACAGTGGAAACTTGTACACTGAAAGAGACTGCATAGTCCTTTGTGTGTGTAAAATATTTCATGATACAATTGCCAGAAGAACTTTGTTTGCTACAGTAACCAGTAAAATATGAAGGATATATGCAGGATAGCCATATTGCATGTTGTGAAACCTCTAATTTTATAGCTTCGAAGTAACTTTTGTAATTTTTTCCAGCTCCAAATTTGGACATTTTGTCAATATAATGTACAGTTTAATTGCAACATTCAAACAAAAATTTTTGTTTCATTGTTAAAGTCCTAGACTTCTTGCACTGCTGTTTTAAAATCTATGAATGGTGGAACACAGAACACACTTTAAAAAAAAATATATAGTCTCTGCTTCTCTTTCTCTTTTCTACTAAGCCATAGTCTCTGAGATACATGCAGATACAGTTTAAATGATCTGACTTGCAGGCAGGAAACAGGCTTAATCAGACAAGACAGCTGTGACTCAATGTTAATAAGAGCAAGAATTTTATGTGGAAAAAAAAAAAAAAGAAATATGATGTTATTCTTGCTTCTCCACCACTAATAAGTGCTGGTGGGGTGTAAAAAAGAAAAAAGTGGTATCATTCTGACAAAAGTGTTACAAAAAGGAGTCGGGGATTGCTGTTTCCTTTTAAGATGAGCTTGTTCAGGTTTGATTGGGAAATATGAGACCCGCAAAAAGGGGTGCATGATGTAAAAGCGAGGTAAACCCACTGCAAACAGACACCTGAAATTAACAGATTTGAGTTTGTTCATGGATGTGTGACTGCAGGAGTCCTTCCCTGTTTTGTCTTGACAGAAAACTTCCAGGCCTCTTCATATAGCATAGTTCCTCTCAGATCCTTTTTTTTTTAAATTGAACTCTAAAATAACTTTTGAACTTCCAGTAATTTTAAGGGTGAGCTGTGATAAGATGTGATATGATGCAATTTTTCATGAGTAAGGATTCCATAGCTGGCATGGAAAAGCTTCAGAAGCTGAATCCAAATGAGATCAAAGAACTTGCTTTGACTCTGAACTTGTATCTTTTTGCATTTCAGCTCAAAATGTAGAGCAGATCTCGGGTCTAAAGAGACAAGTTAAATATTTTTTGCTGTGATTTACTTGTGCGTGTTGCTGATATTTTTACTTCAGTAAACCAAACAAATCACAAAACCAATGTTTTAAAAAGTAATTAAACAATTAAAATAGAAAGTAATTGTAAAAACGTCAAGATAGATTCACATCAAGCATCTGTGCTTAAAAATAGAAATTATGAAATCGTAAACACAATGAAATCGTAAACACAATGACAGTGCTGTGTCACTGAGACAATATTGAAGTGTAGGTTCAGTACTCTTTGTGCTTCAGTGATTAAATATTTGTCTGCTGTGAAGAATGAATGAATCATAAGTGACTCACTTAGATGTTATATTTAGAGCCATCCCATGTGGATTCAATAGTTATCAACTCCGAAGTCAAACAGTTTGATATTTGTATGTCTCTAAAAGGAAACAAGCTTTTTTTTTCATTTATTTTATGTTTCTGCTGTTTACTCAGACATCACAAGCTGCCTTTAGTTTTCTATCAGACAAATTCAAGAAAGAAAAAATAATTGAGTCCACCAGTCTAAGTGGTTCGAAAGCACAATATTGCACAAAGCCAGAAGTACAACATGATCCAAATCAATGCGATCGCTGCTGGTGCTCGGGTCGCACTGGTCCCACTCAGTTTGCCAGGGTTCAAAATGTCCTACAGAAATCAAATGAAAAGCTAAGCATGTTGTGGGGATCTATAAAGAGTAAACAGCTGAATCCAAAAAAACAGAAGAGCTTGAAGTGAGGCGATTGCCAGATGAGAGGGTCACAATACGAAATCCATTAACACTCCTGCTAACGCTGGACAGACACTTGACATGAAATACGCAGCAAACAAAAAGCAACAGGGATTTTGTGAATCAAAATGTTTGTGGTGCTAAACTGGAAACATTTTTGATATTTGCACTTATTTACAATGGTAAATGTGACTTTTTATTACTAGCTGTATAGATCATGGACTATAATCTGACGTCATTGGAGGCTGGAGCAGCTATTAGTATGAGTAAGAAAGTTTCTGACAATTTTTGGAAAAAATCACTAATAAACTCCCAATTATGTATTAGCGCAAAAAAAAGTGCGGGATTTGTTGATTTTCCATAAATTTCCACAATAATTCTCAAGAAACTGGAGGGACTGATTGATATAATTTGGCAGTAAACAGATAAAAACTGCATTGATTTGATTGACAACATAATATTTAAGCACACTTAGAATTAAGTCTTGAATCTAGAGGGCCACATAAAGACGGTCATGTCTTGGTGAATTTTGTGCTCTCCTCTTTTAACTTTTGGATGATGTATTTATGTACAAAACCTTTGTGTGGTATTTTATAACCTAACTCTACTTCAACTCTGACTTTCTGCTGGGTTCCTTGATCTTTAGTTGCATTTATAGCTGGAGGAAATTGTACATAGAAAAACAAGTGACTAGGTGATTTCTAAAGGCATCTGAATGTGTTGGGTCTTATGTAGGATTAAGCACCACTTGTTTTTGGTCTATTACACAAAAATACCAAAATGCCGGAGTGTGAAACAACTTCAAAGAGGTATTAATATATTTGTAAAATACTGTAAAATTTTCAGTGTGTCCTAACAGACCTCTCTTTGCTCTTGCAAACATTTTACAGCTTTCCTTATCTGTACATTAACCGACGGCAACAATTAAAACGTAATCAAATTAAACACAAATTGCAATAGATACAAGCTAATTGAACGAATGAAGGATGACACTTGAATTCATTACTGTAATTTGCGTGATTTTGTATCTGACATTTCATTCACTGACAATTAAAGTGACAATTAAATTACCCCTCTAATCGCCTCTCTGCAGAGCGAATGTATAACATGGAAATTAGGGTGAAAGTAAAGTTAAGGCAATTTTCCAATGGAACTTAAATCACTGTGGGTTTCAGGGCCCGGAGCTTCCTTTTAAACCAACTTGTGTGCCAAACGTTCCCCCTGATGACTCCACTAAAGTGTCTGAAAAGAAGAGCTATTGATTTTTGTTCGCCATCCAAACAAATTTAAATCTTTTATTAGCTCGGTGACACAAAGCCAAATGTAAATTAGACTTCTGAACTTCGATCGCGTCAAGATGCTGCCGAAATGTTCCAACGGTGGCTTCTAGTGGAAACACGATTGATGTCTACGATGAAAAAATCTGATTACTGAAACAGGAAGCAGCGCAGAAGGGTGATGCAGTCTGACACACTAATGCAAATCTAATGTCTCTAAAAGCTAAACTGCTGTTTATCTCGACTGTTTTTTGAGCATATTTGCAGGAAATACATTAGATGCTCTGCAGAGTTTCAGCATTACCTCACATAAATATGGCTTTTAGCGGTTATCTGTTCATGAATTGCTGCCAGAAACTCTCCCTTCTTGCCTTGTTTGCTGAGTTAATATGTTTTCAGTGACTGGCTGTCCAAGCCTGTTGACTCGTGTATCTGAAACGGCAGGAATATGGCTCAAACAAACCACAACACCAAAGCTGTGAAAACACAAAAGTGGAGACAAAAAAAATACCTCCAGGCTGTGATGTCAAAATGACAACATACTTTTCCACCTATTTGTATTCCAAAAAATGCACGAGTGAAATTCATGCCCTTGTGGCATGTGGCGTGTATTTAAACAGTAAATTTCCATCTTAGCGTTTCAACACCCCCAGATTTAACTTCAGGTTGGAGGACATTGCCAGCCCGGCACGGAGACAACTCCTGTCCACAAACATACAAGACACAACTTGCGAATAAATGTTACCCGACAAACTATTAAATCACTTTACAACACTGTGTCGCTTTGACACGAAAAACAACCAGGCCCTGTTACTCGGCCCATTTAATCAAATCGCAAACCCTGTGAGGTTTAATAAATGTTCCTGCCAACTTTCATAAATGGAAGATCAATTATAATTGATTTTATGGCCTGAAAGATTTATTAAAGTGACATCCATTTATTCACGTTCTTACCTGTTTTGCCATCAGCGCCTGTTTGCACAGAAAAAGCTGACAACCTCATACTTTATTCAAACTGTGACTTTCGGAATTTTGTCATGCAGAAATAATTGCTACAGCACCAACACAGATTTAACACATCCAAAGTAACTTAATTTCTCTGACTGGTCAGCTGATGAGACATCTCTATGATTTTAACTACATGATACGAGCTAGTAGTTAATTTGTAACAGCCTGATGAGAAATGCCATTTTTCCCCCTTAAAAGATGAACAAATTAGTTTTGGGATAGTAGCTCCTGTCGCATGAAATGGCACACTTAGAGCCACCACTCCTCAGAGCTGAGCACAAGACAATTAGAAATTAGCTCTGCTCGCCAACTGTGCTGCAAAAGATTCTCGAATGAGCCATGAGGGGAACCTCTTGTGAGGTTGTAAATGTTGCTTTTTTAAATTAGATTCAACTATCTGCATGCATGAAAACACCTACAGCGCCTTGCAATAGTTTTCCCCCTGTTTGACAATGACAAACGTCAATGTATTTATTGGGAATTTCACTCTGTTTCTGCATTATTTCTGTCATCTGTTGCACAACAGTAATGATGCAAAGTTGGTTCATGGAGGAGTTTACTAGTTTTGCCTAAAAATGATTATATGTTCCAGTTGGAAAACTGGAATCAGCTTAGATCTTCTGATTTGATTGTGATCAATCAATTTGTGGCTATTTACTTGACAGAAGTCATCAAGAAAACATGAAAGGTTACAATGGAAAGGGTAAAATCAATCTAGATGATGTGATCAAGTTGTGGCACAACATGGGCTGCTTTCTCCAAGAGCTTTGTTGTTTATTTATTCCAAAATATCCCCAGCAGCAAGCACACTGTACTGTTTGCCAGTTGTGGAATTGATAAATCAAGCTAATGAATAAAACAAGCTTGCGGCAGCATGGAAGTGAGCCCCTGTGAAATATTTCAAAAGTTAATGGAGCCTCACAATGACCACAGGCCGCCATCATTGCTGGTCAGAAAAAAACCCTGGGCACTGGGCATCAGCTGTTACACACAAGGTAAACTTAATTCAACTTTTTCCCTGGAAAAAGGAGAAACTGGTGTGCTTTAGTTAAATACACTAAGAAAGTGTTAATTTTTAATGATCTTCTGTAGGCAATTATATGAGCTATAAAATTTTGTAGGCACAAGCTCCATACTAATAATGTTGATTGACATTGTGTGTATTGGTTGTATTTTAAATGTGTAAGTCGGCTCCTTCCTTGTTTACCCATGTGCCATATATTTAATCAATTAGATATACCTGTTCATTTCAAATGCTACATCTTAAATTCCTTATACTTTATAAAAATGACCTCCAGCTATTTCAGTAATAAGCAGCAAATTAATTAAGAAAATTTGTGTTTGGTTGAACTGTGTTGTTGGTTATCAAAATGCTTCTTGGGAACAAAACTGTACTGTTAAAAAAAACAGATTTTGTCCTTACCTTTAACTGGTAGCAACCGACCTTGATAGCTAAATAAATCGCCTCCTTTCAAATTCAGAGGAGGTGAATTTGAAGATGAAATTCAAATTAAAATTCAGAATTTGAATTTGATACTCTATAAGAAGAGTATCTTATAAATACTCTTACAGAGAGGTAGACGCTCTCCAAAATACCTTGACAGACAGATAGATAATTGTTTTCAAGCTAACAAGTAACAGAGGTAGCTAGCTAGATAGCATGAAAGCTACCTCAATATAATACTACATAGAAGCATGGTAAGTTAGCTATTTATTAGATAGATAGATAGATGGTTAAAAACCAAAAAATACTACGAAATGGAATCATAGACTCTTATTTAAAAGTTTAGTAGCTACGCCTCTGTTTTTATTTTTCCAATCATACGTTTGAACTATTTTACAAATTGCAATATTTGGTTTCAATTTGGCGGGTTCTTTCCCCATGCAGAGAAGCCTGACTGGCTTGCATGATTAATTTTCAATTTTGGAAACCAAAAATCAATCAGGTCTACTGGACAAATATTGACTTCCATCAATGATAAAAATCAAACAAATTTTAAGACAAATGAAGAAAATAAACCAGGGAGACACAAAATTAGAAAACACTGTCATTTATTTTTATTAAATCTTGATTGTTCTTCTTAACATCTAGGCAAAATTTCTATCTACTTCCAGCTTTTTCTTTTATGACATAGTTTTATATCATGATTTTCTGATGCATGACCAGAGTTACTATAAGGCAAATTTAAAACAGGCACACACTCCACTGCTCCAGATGAAAAAACTGAGCTTTTCAAGATCAAATCAGGGCGCATAGCAAAAGTTGAGGCTTCACTCGTTTTCAGTTTCTTGACAGCATAGCTTTTCCTGCTCTTTCCATGACAAGTTGCGTTTTCTCTCTCTCCAGATCCACAAACAACACCTCAGCACACAACTGTGAAACAGACGCTTTCTTCTTACTGAGGTTCTCTGACCTCTAAAAGGAGAACTCGTAACAGGATGGCAGCGTGATTTCGAGAAGAAATTGAAAGTAGATGCACATTTGTTATTCTCCGTACCATAATCCCAACTTGTCGGCTCATGTGAAAGTCAGAGCTGATTGGTACTGCAAACGATTCAAACGTGCGTTTAATTACAGCGGCGCTATAACATCCACGGTATCATCCCTCCTCGTGTCTCGATGACAAAATGGTTTGTCAGGTTTGTTCAAAATTACTCTTGTGAGAATTTAGCAGATGGGACGTCCAAAGGCAATCCAAATTACTTGAGCAACGTTGAGAAAAACAAGTGGTTTGATGAACCAAGCTGCTTGTTAGGGAAATTACAACGCAGCCAAGTTTAAAACAACAGGCTTTACCATGTAGGATCCTCTTCCTCCTGTGAGGGTTAATGACGTGGGATGTTTCACAGCTCTGTCAATTAATTACAGCTTGACTGAGGTCACTGCCTCCAACCTTTAGCTGAAACTACACCTCGTAACAAACAGCTGTATTTACACGAAGGCTGCAAGTGGGCGGCTGTAAAGAGAGGAGCAGAAAGAAAACAGCTCTGCCTCCAGAAATAGATCATTTAAGTCTCACAAAAAGACCCGTTTATATATTATAAGTCTGTTTCTTTGTTGTACCTAGTAACGCCTGGTCAGCCTTTGAGCAGAAAACACGAGAGAGCTCATAATTGCGAGAATTGAATAAATCTGAAGAACCCTTCATGTACTTTAAAGCTATGAAAAAGAAGAATCAAATGCAGTATCTTCCTGACAGCAATGAACTGGAGTCTTGATGTTGTTGTACTGCTGATGGCCAAAGAGAAGCATCATGTTTTATTCAGTTGCCACGCATGAGCTGCACAGACCGAATGCCTTGAAGTGACCAACTGTGAGCCCGGGAACCTCTGTCTATGGGCTCCACCCTTTGGTCAGTAAGCAGAACTGCTTCAACAAGCAGTCCTGTTGGGGGTTATCGCCATGAACGCTTGGAGGTGAAAATCAGAGACTATTGTCAGTTTCATGACTTCTTTCTCCTTCTACTTATTTGCATGCATAAAATAAAAAGTGAGCCATATCTCTAGTAATAAGTTTCAAAAGGTGGAATAAATGGAGATTGTTTCACAGCCATACTTACATTTTTACACTCTGTAAACTGACAGACAGGAAGTAATCTACAAGTCATACAATACTGCTCCCGATTAGATCTCACACATCACTCCAAGGGACTTTTCATTTTCCAAATGAGTAATCCCGCCTTCACAAATGATGTAGCCGCATGACATCAAGTGTTAAATAAGCTTCGGACCCAGGCTATCCATTCTATTTTGTGGCTGCACCGTAATGTGTACTCCACCATAAAAATCTTATTTTCTATTCAATTCGGTTAAACGATCTCCAGGGATATATTCATGTGCATATCTGACTTTCTAATAGAGGACTTTAAAGACATGCAGATGGCTCCTCACAAAGGCAGCCTCGGCGTGCTCAAGCGCATCCTGCCATGACAACAGTTGTCTCTAAAAATGCATCAGAAATGCGATGCGGGATGGAGGCTTTCCACGGGAAGAAATTGAAGCATTACACCTTTTCATACTTCTTTTCTTTCCCTGATGGAACTGGGATGATGTAATATGCCGAAGATAAACATTGTTGTCAAACTGTATTTCATTATTTTCGTGATTATTCTTGGCTGCTGATTCGTCATGCAGAAGAGACACAATTACGAGAGGCCGCTCTGTTATTGAATGCAAGCAAATAAAAAAACAACCCGCCGCTTGAATATTCAGATGCCTTATAGGTGTTTAAATTGCCAGTTTATTTTAGTCTACCAGCAGCAAGTTCTGCTTCAGCAATTGTTCTCTTCTTCAAAACAGACAACGCTGGTTGTGCTCCATCAATATTGCAGAAGGAAAATATTTGCATTATTAGTGATTTTGTTAATTTAGCGAAGCAATTATTATTGTTCTTCATTAGCAGGATATTACAAACCAATGACAGAGCAAAAAGAAAAAAAGACAAATTAAAAATAAAAAGAACAACAACGTTAAGGATAACAGTTGATTAACCTGGGCTACAATAAACTTTTTGTTTTGGAAGTTGTCTATGTTTTTTTACTGAATTAGGAATATTTTGTAGATTCTCATGAAACCGATCCAGATGAGAAAACAAGTAAAGCATTTTGATGCTCATGTTGCAGCCATAGTTCAGAAAGTTGACCTGGTTGAGCAAAACCAATGTGATTTTTGGATTCAGCACATCAAAATTACCCTAAAAAGGTTGAAAAATCCCAGACAATTTTTTGGCTGTTGACCAGTGTTAATAAAGTAAAATAAATAAAAAAATTTTAAAGTACGTATTTATTTTCCCCAGTTTTCAAAATTTGACAAGATTCCTCCTTGATGGTTGTTGTTATACAGAAAAATTCAGTTTAATTCTTTATATAAACAATGTCAGGGGACAAGAAGGTGCTTTGTTCAAACGGGATCAAAAATTTTAACACTGACCGTCACCCTAAAGTGCAAAACATGGTGGTGGAAGCATTATGATGTGGGCATGCTTTTCTCTATCAGGGTTATGAAAGATGTTGAGGTGGATAGAGCTAAACTTCAGGCAATCCTGGAAGAAAATCTGCTGAAGACAAAATATCTTGAGACGTGGAGCAGAGATTCAGCTTCCAGCAGCACAATAACTCTGAACATCCAGCCGATCCAGATGTTCAGATCGGCTGGATCTGATTTTCAGGTCCAGCTGCAAGCCACTGTCTCAGTCACTTCCACCGTTATTAACTCGCAGGTTAAGTATTGCCTAAAAGGAGAAGCTGCTCGGCTCGCTGTTCTTTGTTTCTAAGAGCTAAGCAAAGCCAAGTGTTCTGGGTATTGTTTTTGTGCCTGATTCGAGTAGAGCTGCAGACTTTTAAGTAAAAAGAGGCATATCACCGTTCCCCAGTGAATTATTGTTGAGGGGAGTTTTATGCCCCTTTAGCCGCTTTGGTTTTACCACAGAAGGACAAATATTACTTTGAACCTCAGAGACTCAATGCTTTGTTAATGCAGCTGTGGCTACAGCAGACTGTAGAGCAAATAGATTCTGCACACAGCCAATGCAGTGCAGACATAAATATGACATATCTCTAAATATCTGCAGTGTTTAACTAATTTACATCCCTTTCTTTGCATGTCTTGCATTTGTTCGGAGTCAGCTTCTGTTTTGAAATGAAATGGTGCGTTTCCCTTTGTAGACTACACACAAAAGTAGAGTGCACCTTTAATTTGCAGGGTAACACTACATTGATTGCTTGAAGCAGTCAAGCTGCATCGCTATAAGACCTCCCTCAAACAACACACTCCTAAACACAATCACATTTACTTCAACATCCACCAAGCGCTCCCTGCAGGCCTGGAACGTACATTAGCCTGGGGAAATATAGAAGTTTGGCTCACCTCACTCACTTCTGTTGTGCTCCAAAGTTTCACTGAGTTGTTTTCTTTTTCAGCAGCTGAAAGGGGCACAACACCTCTAACAAAGCAACCTGCTCCACTTGAAATCCCCAGTTTTTTTGCCCGAGTTAAAACCATAAATCATCCTGGGTTCGTTATGACAGTTCCAGCTCCGCTTCACCACATTACTTTGGGAAAGCATTACAGTTGCATGCCAGGGTATCCCCAAGTCCTTAGACTGCAATTTGGTTTTGTTAGTTTTGCTTTCCCTCTGCCTCAGTTGATACAATCATGGTTTTAATCATGGTTGGCGACTGCAAGCAAAGATACAGCACAGGAACTGGCAGACTCTAATTTTGTTGTCAAATTCTCTGAGGCGATGCAGCGCCTGGAACGTAATGGTTTTATATTTTCTATGTCTTGTTCTACATTCTTTACGCTGGTACTTCATTTCATTTCTGCATGTAAGACATATTTGTTGCCTGTTTATTTTCTTACTGGATTAAAGTAAGTAATTCACTTGAATCATCTGTCGCTGTAGTTTTTTTTGACAAACATAGAAGAGTGCTATGACATGTTTCACTCTTTTACACTCCTTGTTTGAAGTAAATTTGTCTGCAGCGACATAATTTATTTAAAAAATAGGGTAAACTAAAGTGTTAGTGTAATAAATAAGCATATTAACTGGATTAAATTGGATTTGAATTGAAATTTTGTTTGTCTTTAATGATCTGTGTTATTCAAGTGGCTCTTATTTGACTGCACCTAAATGAACTGACCTGAATCAAATTGAGTTGGGTCAAGTTAAACAGAATTGAACTGAGCAATGTTGAGATTAATAAAACTAAAAGGAAATGAGTTGAGCTAAATGTAGATCTTTTAAACTGTAATAGACTGATTATCGATCCATCAGTCTATCAACTGGAGACAGATATGAAGTTTGCATATGAGTGGCTGGATGAATTCAGATGGGTAGAGTTGAATTTGAAATAATTAGACTCAGCTACATAATTTAAAATGTGAAACTGAGCTAAACTGAACTGAGTTGGGTTGAAGTGAATTGAACTTGAACAAAAGATCATTGCTATCTAACAACTTATTCTACATTTAGCTTGGATGTACTGCTAGCTAACTGAAGAGTGTCCATATGCTGAGATTGATTTAACACTTAGTGCAATAAAAATATCTCTACTGGCCATAAAATGCTAAAAATACTAAACATACATTGCTTTTGTAATTTGAAATGAGTCACCTATCTCAAAGTAGGATACCTTCACATTGATACTTGTCTCATGTTGTTTAATTAGCAAAACGGTGCCAGCTAAAATCGACTTTAAACTACGTTTTGTTTAATGTAAGCACATTAGAATGAGAGCTTGTACTTATTCTGTTGCTAAAGACTTGCCACTAAAGAATTATATTGTTATTTGCTTAACATTGGTCCTCTCTGCACTCGTTCCCCGACTCTCAGTAAACTGGATTACTTTTTAATCGCGTACCAAGAGCCCACGCAGAGCACGCATCCGTGTTTTGTCATCATGTAGCAGCACACAGACCCGTTTACCTCGTTGCTGCAGACGGATTAGTGTGAGCTTGAGCTTTGATGTCAAATTTATGGACAGTGGAAAAACACCTAAGTGCCTCTCGGAATGATCTGTTTGTTTATGAGACATTATAAGGCAAGAAGAAACCCAAGGGAGAGGAAAAATTATGAAAACATGCAGAAAGGGCTGCTGGTGAAATTCCTTTTGTTTACGATTGTTCTTTATTTTCATGTTTTATTCATTCAGGTTTTGTGGGTCATTTGTACTAGAGAAGTAACAGAACTCTCTTTGCATGGTTTAGGGAAAGCTGAATGGAGCATTCTGTTGTATGAAACACATTCTGCTGTCTGGACGCCTAATGAGTAATAATGTTGTTGTCATGCACGGTTTGCACTTAAGCAAATACTACTTCATTATTTATCCACTGTTGTTGCAGTCAGATTTAATCTTGTCCCTGTAATTGCTTAAAGGAAAAAACAAAGAGTGTGTTTATAGGCCTGCGTTTGTGGGTTTTACAGCAGCACTACCACTTAAGGTCACTTACTTGTTCTTTTCTTTCTTCTTTTTCTTTTTTGATTATTTCTTATCAGGCGTTTTGGCCTAAAGCTGAGGCAGCTCGTCTCCCTCAGGTCCTGCTTCTGGAGCCTGTAAACACTGCCAACGAGCTTCTTTATTGACATAATCAGGTTGAGTGGTGCTGATGTGGTGACATTTGCTGTAAGAGGAGACTGATAATCCTCACACAATTGCTTTCCTTCTTTTGGACTACAGGGGAGGCCATGGGGGACACGGTCCGCTTCTGCAGGCAATCTACTGCCCACCAAGTGACCATGAACAGGAGAGCCTCACCTCACTCTTTAACTTGCATTACCCTGTGGAAAAAAGGAGTCCTGCAAGATCAAACCATCTGCTGTAAAATGGTGAAGGGGAATGAGAGGACAAGCACAGACAGAAGCTGCAAGAGCTCTCTCAAGTGGTGAAAAAGGAAACTTCTCCATGTCCTTGAATTGTATTTTCATTTATGCTATTCATGGAAATGGGCGTTCTATCGGAAATCATTGCAATATGAAGCCACAAGTTGTTTGAGGTTTGGTCTTAAAATTAGTTTTTGAATCTCAAAGGAACACAAAACTTGAAGCAGAACACCATGGTCCTTTCAACCTGAAGCAATACTGATATACTTATTACAATTTCATCTGTTCCTGGAAAATAAGTGCACAGTCGTACATCCAATTTCTTGTATCATCAAAGGTTTACATGCAGTGTTTTGTAAAAAAATAAAAAAATAAAAGGATTTGAACTTTGTACCTTTTGTTCCAAATTACAATCACAAGCTCCGATGTGTTTTAGTAGAATATTGTGTAATAGCATATAGAGTTCGAATATTTTCCTCCAAAGAATTGGAAACTGTGTGAATCATCTGTACTATTTTTTTTCAAATCATGTAATATTTTCAGTTGCATGCTACTGTGTACATGCAACTAAATCAAAATGTATCTAGGCTTGTGGATGTAACATGACTAGTTGTAAAAATGTTCAAGTGGTATCGATGTTTTTCTGAAACATTGTGGTCAATCAAGTCTGCGTACTTTTTCCTCCAGTTAACATAAACGAGTGAAAACTAGTACATACTCCAGTTTCAGTCAGCTTAGGTTTAGTTTCCATGTGAAACAAGCAGCTACCTCGGTGTGTCAGGCAGGTTCCTACAGCCTTCAGGTTGCTCTGGATATTTATTTATTGTATTGGACAAAATCTGAGCACACAGAGTCCCTCTGTATAGCTGTGCATCTACCTGATGGCTTCTGTTTCTGTGCCGTTGCATCATCAATTCCTGCTAGAGCACTATTCACACTGGCAGCCACCTGAACAATGACAGAACTACTTTAACTGATGAAGAGGCTCTGAAAGCAGTTTGTGTTTATAGCGTTTTCTGTGCCGAGTCCACTGAAGTTTGTTGAGGGAATCTTTCTGTGCAACGGCTGCCTGGCTCTGACATATTCAGAATTATTGCTCTTTCGCTAAATTGTGAATGTATGGATATTTTGACAAGTAATGACACTTACTGACACCGAACTTAACTTCTGATTAGGCAAGAATATTCCTTTTTCATGCTCCCACAACCCATTTGCTGCAAAAATCTCTTTCTTATTCATCGCCCAAGCTGATATATTTCATTTTACTTTTGTCATAGTTATCTGCCTGAGTCTTTACTACCACAAAATACCCATATAAGAAACGTTTAGCACCAAAATATCCAAAACTGCATGTTCTGAAACGTTAAGCACAAAGAGTAACTTTTGTATTGTCAAACAAATTTAGATTAGACTGCCAGTGCAATAAAATTTGAAAGAAATTCCATTTTATTTGTACTTGGTATACTTAGGAACAATTATTTTAAACTGTATGTTCCTTAAAGGGAAACAACTTCTCAAAAGCTGACTTTAAATATTGTTTATTATGTAAAATTGACTTTTTTTTTTAGCTTTATATTATTTTATAATATTATTTCCTCACTAAAAACATACCTGGAATGTTGTTTTGATTTTTAATGCATGTTTTATAAATCATTGCGTCTCCCATGGCATGCAGTTAGGGTGCTCCTCCTGGAAGCTAAGCTAACGATCCAGCCAAGCTAACGATCTCAGAGCAACTCGTACTCATGTCCATTTGTTTGTTGAATATTATTCCTGGATTTAAAAAATAATGTATTTATTAATCTCTTTATTGAATTAATTAATTGTAACAATAAAAGCAGCCCTGTGTCCAGCAACAGGCCTATCCACTAGCTTAGCAGACAGTTAAAGCTACTTTTATGTTTATCTCTTTTTAAAATCTAAGGCTTGTTTGCTCTACTTACAACTTCTGTAATACAGTTTTATTTTAAGTGGCATACAGTGAAAAGGAATTGCATAAAGTGTTTATAAAAGGTGAGCAAGTGCTGTGTAATGCCACAAAGACCTATTCTATTTCAAGAAAGACAACAGTGTTTCGCCTTTCCTTTGACAGTAAATGTTGCTCTCTGGGAAATGTGTATTGTTCTTCTGGCATCAAACGGGAACAGAGCAGGAGCAGAAATAAAAATAGGCGCACTGTATGTTTTAATATTTCATGTGCAACGCTGAAGCAAATTGCCTTTGGTATTGGTTTGGTATTTGCACTGGAAAAGCTTGCAAATAAATCTGTGTGCTAGTAGTACGGAAAACTCTTTTTTTATTTGCTATTAGCACATTAACTATTTTTTCTTGTGGGAAAAAAAAATACATGTTTATGTGGAAATGCTTCTGAAGGTTCTCATCTATCTTCCTTTAATGTCTTTCTTGGAAAACTCTGCAGCCAGAATCTTAACATTTTTATTACTTGGTAAAATGGTCAGTTTAGATGCGAATACCTTAAGAAACCAAAAGTATAAAAAAAAACTAATAACTGCTATTTTGTTTCCGTGCTATTCATGTGGTCCTTTAAGGAATTGAACTGCCCTCCTCGACTTTTACACATACTTTATTTTTGTGGGAGGTTGCATTGTTTTTTTTGTTTTTAAAAAAAAACAAAATTGTTACAAACCTAGTGACATTTTTCTGTTCTTGGAAACTTTAGGAACAACATGTGAAGCACCAGTCTCACTGTGGTAACTGCAACGTAATCATGGACCCAAACTGAACCGTTGTAACCAATAGGAAGATTTGCCTGCAGTGGCCACCGTTCAACTTAAGAGGGCAGCACAGCGAAGCCTTGAAGGCCAAACAGTGGCGGCTCCATAAATTGTTTTCTGCAGGTGCTAAGGGGGAGCTAAGCATTTTACTGAGTATGCTATGGCGGATCTTTTTTCCCCTATAGTTATCAACACACACGCATTAGTATTGTTATTTTAATCAGACTGATTTGCATTTATTTGACGATTAGACGTCAGCACGAAACCTTGAGTCATTAGCCAGATGACTTCCAGATAACATTACATTGTTTAGGTTAAAACAGCATTCATGACAAAGGGGATACCCTAGTATTGACCCTCTGCAACTACGTCACTTAATCATTCGAAGCGCTATGACGTAGATTGGAAGTGAGAATCGGGAGTATTGAACTGTTTTTGTCAGTTTAATCATGGTTTC
Organism: Girardinus metallicus; assembly: GCA_903067095.1. Lineage (NCBI taxonomy): Eukaryota > Metazoa > Chordata > Actinopteri > Cyprinodontiformes > Poeciliidae > Girardinus > Girardinus metallicus. The sequence continues at coordinate 40,048 of CAEGAE010027773.1, forward strand.
TACTTGCTGGAATCAAGCTAATTTGTCTGTGTAGGTAGCACACCTGGTTGGGGCTTATACACAATGGTATTTACAGAATGAAATTACCGACTATGCCTGAATTCACACCACGTTATTTATATCACTATGTCATAAACAGTGTTTCCCTTTAAACCGGAGCAGCCTTAAAAACGTACAGAAGACAAAATGCTAATCACTTTTCCCCATACATGCTAGGCAACATGACGGCGTGGCACTGTTTCCATGGTTACTGATGGTTAGACGCCATCTTCTCCATAATGCAATATTTGATATCTTTCTAATCATACTTACTTATAAAGTATATGAACGTTAATCTTCTTACCTTGTATAAAGTGTTCGCTGTAAATCCGTGGTTACAACAAGAGTTTAGGACAAAATCTATGTTTTGTCTCTCACTACTAAAAACTAATACACACACACAAAATATTAAAATGGCACATATGTACTATTAAATGTCACACATATACAATTTTTCTCACACACACACACAAAATATTAAAATGTCACACACGCATACAATTTTTTTTCTCACATGTATACATAAAAGACTAAGATTGCACATATAAACTACTAAAATATAGACTCACCTTTTGTATGTGTGGGAGTGATGTCACAGAAGAGGCGGGGCATCATTTGGAGATCAGATCGCGCATGCGTTAATACCACAGTGACGTTAGCTTCAAGTTGGATATTGGAGCTACACGGTGTTAGCGGCGTTTAGCTCAAGGCTAATCCGAGTTATGAACGCTAATTTCGGCCAGCCGTTCTCTACAGCTCCCTCCTCAAGCGCTCGGAGGTTCACTTAGGGCTCTACTCCGGCCTTAGAACTGGAATAATCCCTAAGTGAACCTCCGAGCGCTTGAGGAGGGAGCGGTAGACAACGGCTGGGCCAAATTAGCGGTCATAAATCGGATCAACCTTGAGCTAAACGCCGCTTACCCCGGCATCAAAGCCATAAGTGAACCTCGAGCGCTTGAGGAGGAAGCGGAGCTAACGCCGGAGTAAGGCGTTAGAGCCGGCTATAACGCCGGAGTAGAGCCCTAAGTGAACCTTAGGGAGGGAGAGGTAGAGAACGGCTGGCCGAAATTAGCGCTCATAAATCGGATTAGCCTTGAGCTAAACGTCGCTTATACCGTGGAGCTCCAGTATTCAACTTGAAGCTAACGTCACTGTGGTATCAACGCATGCGCGATCTGATCTCCAAATTATGCCCCGCCTCTTCCGTGACATCACTCTCACACATATGAAAGGTGAGTCTCTCACATACAAAAATTAGTATATTTTATTAGTTTATATGTGCAATCTTAGTCTTTTATATATGCGTGAGAAAAAATTTGTATGCGTGTGTGATATTTTTGTACTGTATATGCGTAATTTCAGTATTTTGTGTATGCGTGTGAAAGAAAAATTGTATATGTGTGTGACATTTTAATAGTATATATGTGCAATTTTAATATTTTGTGTGTGTGTGTATTAGTAGTGTGTGAGAGACAAAACATAGTTTTTGTCCTAAACAGCCCCTCATAAAGAGCTGCCAGTCATTATGATTGATGGCTGCTATCCATCATCTTTCCTCTTAAAAGAAAATGGCAAGCTTGGCTTTGACTCTTGTCTGTTTGTGCAGCCGACTGTGCAGCACTTTGTGACCATTTTACTGCAAAATCAACTAAATAAAAACGATATTAGGCTACCACATGTACGTATTTTGACAGGCTTTACACAGGAGAGCATAGGTTTGGACATCCTTCGTGGTGGAGACAGTGACGTCAGGTGCAAAGGGTCATATTGTCATATTTGTTTTCAATTTTTTTTAAATAAACTTGTGTTTATTTAATTGCCTAATTAACTGCTACAGGGCTTGATTTGACTATCACTATTATGATAAAAAAAAAGTATGCTTACTACCGGTTACCTTCGTGCTGACTAAGATATGGTAGTTTGCTATGATAAACACTGTCAATGTCGTTGAAGTCTGTTCACCTAGGTAAAGGATTTACACTTTCTGGCAAATTGCAACCGCTGATTGGTCAGTTGCTGACAAATGCCCTGGAATGATTGGGGGAGGATTGCTCCACGTCTGCATGGGGGCGGAGCCGGCATCATGTCAATTGTTTCCTGGAAGTGATAGTACGCATAGGCAAAGTTCACATCCTCTTGTGGGATGTTTTTTTTTTCTTTTTTAACTCAGTATATAATAATTTATTTTTATTTTGTGTCTTGATGAAAATGCCGCAACAAATGCATATAAGTAATGTTAAATCAGATGAAAAAAAAGAATTTAATCTAATATTTTCTGGGGGTACTGTGGGGGTGCTATGACTTTTCCAGGGGGAGCTAGAGCACCCGCTAGCGCCCCCTAGCGCCGCCACTGAGGCCAAATATTACAGAATTAAACAAGCTTACAGCAAAATGAGTCTATGCGTTGTCGTTCAGCTCTTGGCACTGCAGCAAATCAGATTTCTCAACTAGTTAGCTTTCATTATTTATTTTTTTCTGTCAACATATACTTTGTTTATATGTTGTTAATTTAGTTGTGCTCTTGGCCTAGTAGCTGTAAGCTGTTCTTATGTTTTCTGTAAATAACAAGCTAAAATATAATACTAATGTGTTAGTTGCTTCTTCCAACTAAGAAGAAGCAACTAACACTGATATGTTCAGTGATTTCTAACTTGCATTTTTTTTCCCAGAGTTAACCAAATTCAGATGTGCTGGAATCTCAAAGTCCACCTCTGCTTCCGCCCCCTTCTCTGATTGGCTGGCAGTGATGGCACAGTTTAGGGGAGGAAGAATGTCCTGTCCGGCTGTGATTTAGGTGTCATTACTTCCTTCTTGTTTTTTTTGTTTTTTTGTAATTCTCTGCCTACTCCACAGACAGCAGGAAGATGGCTTCAGCACATGACAGAGCTGTTCTCCAGGCTATATTCAACCCCACCACCCCCTTTGGAGATGTTCCTGCCCTGAACCAAGAGGAAGAATTAATTGATGATGGTGAGCGTGAGCTTCTGACTTGATGTGTCTCCGCATATCACGTCACAGCATATTGAATTTATTTGAACACATTCCATTCCAAGAGAGAAAAAAAAAAAAACAAAACAGTGTAATCAAAACTTAGTTCTGGGTGACATTTCTGTGTTTTTCTTTGCCGCGGTACCTGTCAGCTGAGTGTGAATGCGCTTCCAACCTGTTTATCTCCTCCTGCCAGACAGGGGTTTTGACATGGAGTTGCTGAAGCAAGTGAGAGAGCTGGAGATGCGGGGTGTCTCAGCGGCAGAGGCTGGGGAGTTGCAAGCCGCTCTTCAGCTGTTCAGCCAGGCAGTCCACATCCTGCCTCAGCGAGCCTCTGCCTATAACAACCGGGCCCAGGCCCTGCGGCTGCTGGGGGACACAGCAGGTAAATTCAACAAATCCAGTAATAACCCTTCCCAGAGGCGCTTCATTGTGGCAGAATGTCAGACTGCTGAGTCTGAGGCCAGCGTGACACAATGCAGGAACTCTGCCTGTCTGCTGCATTTTCTCAGCATTGTTACTTTATAAGCCCTGTGTTGGCCTCTTATTATTACAGTCTTTATGTGCTAAAGATGGCCAGGTTATAGGAAGTGGATTCCATGAATTTTATTGTTCATATCACGTTCATCTAACTGCATTTTCACACCTGATAGTCCAGTAGACTTTCTTTTTATAGACAAAAATTCCAACATTTGTAGCTGATACGGTTTGCTTTCACACTGCACTGTACCAAACAAACCAGCCCGTTCCCCAGCCCGCCTGTGGTGGCGCTGCACCAAGAACCACTAAAAGAAAACGGCATGAGAACCCCTGAAGAAGACATGAGTGCAACTTCACCATATGTAAACAAATATGGAGTAGTGTCAGATTTTAGTGATTGGAGGATTTTCTTTTGTCTTTGGTAAAAAGACTTTACTACTGCTAGCACTTGTCCCCCTTTCATTTTTTGAAAATAATATGATAATTCTGGCATGTATTCAGCCCATTTACAATGATAAATAAAATTTAGTGCAACTAATTAGCTTTAGAGATTAGTAATTAAGGTCCACCTGCATGTCATTTAATGTCAGTATAAATAAAGCTGGTCTTTGAAAACCTTAGAGGTTTGTTGGGGAGGATTAATAAACAAACAGCATCATGAATAACAAGGAACACAGCCGACAAGTCGGGAAGAAAGTTGTGGAGAAGTTCAAAGCAGGTGTGGGTTATAAAGACTGAACTGTTCAGAACTGCGTCCTGAAACTGGAAAAACTATGGAAAGTTCGGAAACCAACCAGGAAATTGCTGTCATTCAAAGTTTTACTTTGAAATTCTTTGTATTTTTTGTTGCGCTAACAGGAAGTTGTTAGTCATTAGTCGTTTCTAACATTATCAATGTAACACAACACATTTCTGTGTGTTTCAAGCACAAAACGTCTCTCGTATCTTCTACTTTATTCTAATGTTTATTTTTCTATGTTGTATTTGTTGCTTTCTCCCTTCAAAAAGAGGTTTTTAATCTCAATGAGTTTTTCTTTACCTTCAAAAAACAAAGTTTAAATGAAAAAAAAAAAACAGCTTTTACTGTTACAAATACTGCAATTTAGGCAAAACTACTCAAAGAAATGAGCAGTAGATGAAAGTTTACTGCTGTGTCTCTTTAGTTAAATACAGTAGAATGAAAATCTTCCTCTATAACATATATCTGCATACTTTATCATGCCAGGAGCCCTGCAGGATCTCGATCAAGCCATCTCCCTCAGCGGCGGTACAGGACGCAGTGCCTGCCAGGCCCTGGTACAGAGAGGCCTCCTGCGGAGACTAGCATGCCAGAATGATGAGGCCAGGGCGGATTTTGAGAAAGCGGCTGCTCTCGGAAGTGAATTTGCTCGACAGCAGGCAGTGCTTCTTAATCCGTATGCAGCTCTGTGCAACAAAATGCTGTCAGAGGTGATCAACAATCTTCGCAACCCCAAGTTGCCAGAGATGGAGTAGTTGGTGAAGATATGTTTTTGTCAGTGTCTTCCATTCTGATGCTGAATATCACAAAATTAAAATGTTTGCCTTTTTAATGTCTTTTTGACTTTGTCGTCAGTGCTCCTTCCACTGTAAATAGGAATCTGGGTGTATATCATACATTGTCCATTAGCATTTTTAAACAAAAAAATAAATTAACAGATGAAACATTTAATACTTGTTTAATTCCAGCAACATTTGCAAAATATTTTGGTAGCAAGTCCTAAATAGGCATCTTGATTTAGCTAAATATGTTCATTCAGTTAACTGTTTTTCTTATTTGTTGTGTGTGACACGGCACCATTTCTTTATATCAGTTATATTGTGAATGAAGATATCAGTCTGGTAAAAAATAAATAATAGTAAGTCACAGACTTGAGGTTGAGGAAGCTGCTGGGAAGTGTTAGAAACTAAAATTTCAGTTTTGTTTCCAACTTTAATTCTGTGTCAGTGCTAACACAGAGATGAAAACAGCTAGCTAAGCATTTTTAGCCTTTGATAATGAATGGTACAGTCATGTCTTCAGACTATGTGAGGAAGCCGTAGTACCCGGAGAGAACCCACGCATGCACAGGGAGAACATGCAAACTCCATGCACAAAGACCCCGGGCCGGGAATCGAACTCAAGACCTTCTTGCTGCAAGGCAACAATGCTACCAACTGTGGAAAATAAAATATTTTTTTCTAATCTAAACTAACATATAAGGCAACATGGATTCAGATATCTAAATTCTTTTTATACTCTGTAGTGTGATGCCATGCTCTGCACAGGCACTTCTGCTCTGCTCCACTGGATGTCAGTCTTGCCACATTGATACAGCAGCACCTCCTTTTGGCTTCACAAGCAACAAGGGCAATTTTTGCTTTCAGCCAAAACCAAAACAATTATTTCATTAACTTTACTCTTAAGTGAGATGATTCAAAATGCCTAATGAAGATTTTTCAGCTTTTACACAGCAGCTGTGCAGAACACATGTATCAGCCAATTCCTCCAGTGATTCCTAACACGGCATTGTTCCTGCTGTGGTCCACCCACTGCATTCCAAGATGTAAGGATTATCTTTTGCGCTTCAGTTCTTGGTGTTTTTCTCTGACCTCTTGCAGGCAGGCCAGAGCCGCCGGCTCCCTGCGCTCCTCTCTCTGATAGAAGGAGCAGCTTTTCAGGTGCTCCGACATGGAAGGAGCATTACTGAAGCTCCAGCGGTCCACCGGAGAAAACAGAGAGCTGAACCTCCAGGTCTGTGAAACATAAAGGAAAATATAACTTCAGCAGCAGGGCAAAGTGCAATGATGACGGATGTGTTTTTAATTTAGATGGAATCTAGAGCACTGAGTATTTCTATTCCATGTCAGAGCACGATGGGATTTCAATACCATCTGTTACAAATTTATACAAATTGTGCCATTCATTGCAGAGCAAATACCCAGCTGTTGCCCATGCATTCATTTCAACCTGAAGTGTTTCCATGAGAGATCATATATCCCACTTGTTACTGGGAGTGCTGTGTTTGGTTTTAGGCCATTCCACATCATGATATCCCTGGAATCCTCTCTGTCTTGTGATTACCGCCTGACCAACAGTCAGTGTAAAAATAGATGCAAGAATTAATGTCTTTCCTCTTTGTAAGCTTCAGGTAAGACAGTTTCTGAAATGTTTTGTCATCAGAAAATATATTTAAAAATCTCTGTAATGGGTTACACTTTATTCTTATCTGTGCCACTTACTTTTACTTTAAAAAATGACCTAAAATAATTAGATTTGAAATATATTATTGTTAAAGAAAAGTTGTAAATGCATTCTTAAATTCATGGCCTGCTCTACCACACGGCTTCAATAACTCTGCACCTGCCACTGAAATTGAGCACGATTAATACCATGCACTCATCTGCTCTGCCTCAAGCAGTACTCCAGATTTGGATGCATTTCAGAAGGAGACGGTGCTAACACAAAACGCTGACTTTCAATTACTACTGCTCAGCACTCCTAAATTATTCAACAGCTTCAACACAGGGCCCATAAATCTGAATGAGACTTAAGTGAAACTTATGTGGGTGTAGTTTCCTGGAACAACCAGCGTTTTTGTGGCATCACGATCTAAGGAGGCTAGTTTCTGTGTCAAACAAAAACCCAGCAAACCTGGTGAAATGACAGCTGTTAAATATGACCTCTGACATTTTTCCAGCGTTGCTGTGAGCTCCCAAAAAAAAAAGAAACACATGAGAAATAAGTGAATCTTTTCAGCTCTTTGCAAGAATACTGATACTTCTTGAAATTCAAACTTTCGTGAAGTTCCACTGTATTTTAATTAGTGTTATTTTATTTAACAATCAAGTAACTATGTTACCTTCAGTTGTTATATACATAGCTGTATATGTAAACAAACATGTAAAAGAAATTTGACTGTGCAATTTGACATCTTGAAAATGTCCTTTGTCTCTTTCAGAATCAGATAATTATTATTATTATTATTTTTTTTTTTTTTTTGCATAGCCGTTCATGTTACATATTAAATTTGATTGTAATCAGATTTTGTGTGAAGGATTTACGACCCCAAAGTAATCCAGATACACAGAAGAATGTAGACGTCACACAGTAATTATGGACGCCACCGGGTATTGATTAATTTTACATTTGTGGATCAATAGGAGTCGACACTATTGTCACAAGATCATAAATAAAGAAAGATGTTTCTGAACTGCTTACTTCAGCCACAGTTTACGTCCAAATTTACTGGCTTCTTCTGGTGCAGATTTATGGCGCATGACTCACATCAATGACGTAAAAGTTGGAGAAAGTGCAACTCGACTGTTCAGACTACAGGCGCTTTGAAAACTATTGGATATGTAATGGATTTTGTACAATATATGGAAATGGCACAAATCAGATTCTTTGGAGGGTTGCAAAGATTGGAACTGGGCCTGTGAAAAAGTTGGTTAGGGTTACGCAGGAGCAAAAACTTTTAATTTGTCTCACATCTGCCTGCTAAGTGAATGTAGTCTTAAGGTGACTTATAAGTCTTAAGGTTCTGCTGGATTTATTTTAGTGGTGGTATGGGTTGAATACAAATGCATTACATTAAGGATTCAGGGTGCTATTAAATACACTTCTTGCATTGTTTTATATAACTTTTGAAAACTGCAACTTTTTCTTCTCCCTTTAAAGTTCTGCACTGCCTTTTGTCTATCTATCACATAAAACTTAATGTCCTCATTGTATTGTGAGCAGGATGAATTTCTTTACAAGCTACTGTGCCATCAGTTTAATGGACCATTGATGGACATGGAACAAAGCGCTTCACACACGTTTCATTTTGCTGCCTGACTCTAAAGGGCAGTAATCTTCACTAAAGACAGTAAAAGGTGAAAAAAGTCAGAAGCCACTGTAAGTGGAAAGCCATTAAAAGCTGCCAACCCTGCTGTTAGAGATTGAAATACTGTTGGAGAGGACTATGGAGGGCTTGGAGAGTATTTACACCAGCTGCTGTCATGTTTTATGAATGACTGAAATGTTCCAATGACACACAACATAATGGTGACAGTTACTACCTGATATACCAATATAGAAATCTTGCCTTCGTTTTACTTTTCACAAGATTGAGATTAAAATTTAACCATTCTATAAAATCTACATTAAACTGAGATGATAAAGCAATAAAAAATCATCTGCAGCAATGAACAAAAGAAGGAAAATCTTAAAATACTTGCTTTTTTCCGGCTTCTCCATGAACTTCCACCATGAGAATATGTCTTTTTCTTCCACTCCAAAAACACCATTCCTCTGTCCTGCAACAGTGTGGCACAAACTTCTCTCATCAGACGGGAGACTTGTGATAGCTTAGACAGAGTAAAACTGTCAAGGTAGCCAGCAATATGCTGAAGGATCTCAAGAGGTAGACTGCTGAGGCCATTGAAATCTTGACCAGCACTTCCTTGAGGACTCAGACTTTTCTCAGCGTCTGTGAAGAATGAAGGGAAGTGTGGCTGGAGAACAAAGGCGCTGACATCTTGGCGGTATTTGATTGTAGCTTCTTGACCTGAAGGGTGGAACCTTATCTGGGAAAAAGTACAGCCGAGGTATGCCAAGGGGCAACGCTGTTGAAACCAGCCACTTATAGAGGCCTGTATGTCACAGTGAGCATTCCTGAAATGAGACTGGAATTCATCGCGGCGGAAAGAGTGGCCACACATGTAGCTAAAAGATGAGCTGAATTTGTTGTGTCTTCTGGTGACAGGTTCAGTTTCAACACCAACATAAAGGCCACAAGGTCTTTCTGCAATGACATCGGCTAGAGTTGCATCTGTTTTAAAGGGGGCAGAAGAAAAGTTGTACGTTTGTGTTCCTATATCTACATAAAAACCATCTGTCGCAACACTCTCTGAGATTAAATGTCCCTTCAGTTCTTTTTCGAGGGAACAGAGAAGTGTTGCACTGACCTCTTCAGACATGGGAAGATTTTCAACTGACACATCCAAATCTAGAGTATCCACACTCTGGTGTGCAGTTTTGGCCTTGTGTGATGGGTTCTTCAGGTGGCTGCGCTTTGCTCGGTAGCTGGTAGGAACATTAAATGAGCGAACAGTCTCAACCTCGATTGGCTCCAGATTACCGTAAACAAAGTCCTTTTCTCTTGGAGTGCATGCAGCAAGTTGACCAAAGTTAATTAGCATTGCCCCATTGTGCACCAGGTACATGTTATATTCTGCAATATTGACTTCTTTGCCCAACCTTTCAAGGACACCGTCCTGCCAAGGTGCAAGGCCAGTTGCACTGTCCATATTTCTGGACTCATTAACCTCACCTTGATGTGAGTTTCTGTTTCCCACCTTTTCTACTTCACAATTTAAAGATTTTTGCTCCTCTTTTCCTTCCTCTTTTCCTCCATTATTTAAGCATTTAACAGCTTGGTTGCATCCTTCCTTATCCTTCTTAAATATTTTCTCCCATGTATTGTAATTTTGGGTACTAGCCACATTCCCATTTTTTGCCAAGGCATCTGTCTCTTCTTGACTCAATTCTCTTCCCTCCATCTCTGCTCTGCGATTTTCTGTAAATTCACCAATTGTAAATTCTGTAAATTCTGTTGAGGAGCAGGAGGTGTCCTCAACAGAATTGCTAACTTCATTGGAAATATTTGGAGAGGGAGGCTCTTCTTCCATCATCTCAGGGAAAATGCTTTTCATTTTAATGGACTGAAACAGCAGGGCTTGATCCCGGAGCGCCAGAGCAACGTCAAGGTTTGCCTCAGTGTTCGGTTGAAGACTTTCAGAAACGTTTCTGTAAAAGGTCATGTCTGTTTCAGGAACAGGCCAGCGGTTCCACTCCTGAGAGCAGCAGACAACACTGGCTGGGCAGACCTCCAGGTGTTTGGCTGACTTGTGGCGAGGCATTTTGAGCGGACAGCCAAAGTCAACATTGAAGCAAGGCACCGTCTCGTTTGGGCAGAGAAGCTGGTGCTCTTCTTGCTTACACATATGAAAGGTGGCGCCACAGTTTTTGTGACACTTAATGACCACACATGAGATGGAAAAGTTTACTGGGGCTTGACAGCTGACACTGTAACACTTGTCACAGTGATCATGGATGCCTTTTGCCATTTTTGTTCCTTTTGCCTGAAGAGACAAATAAAAACACAACACAGAGGGTGATAACAATGTGGGCATTTTCACCAGCTATCTCTTTGTAAATAATAAAAAAAAAATACCAATCTACAATTGTGCTGTTGAAGATAGGTTTTGGATGACACTAACTAAGGCTCCGCCCACAAGGACACAATTTTAGACAAGATTTTTTTTGTCATTTAGGCTGTGCATCCACATGAATTTAGCATCTTTGGAGACTACAAATGACCACTTTTAAAACCGGGTTCTATAGTGGATGTATTTCAGAACACCAGTTTAATGTTAGCCGAGTAATTTTTTAAACGATGACGTTGACCTAACTCTCTATCCCGCATGCGCCTCTCTCTCCCAAATAACAAACATAGCGCAGGTCGATATTTTTCATGTCGTTCTCTGGCGACACTTATTGGCCTGGCATACCTACTACATCGTTTTCTGTGACGCTGCATCCTGTCAGCTGATTCTGATTTTTTCTTAATCATTTACAAAAACATACTCTCCTCGTCTGTGTGTGTACAGGGCCAAAAATAATTACTTCTTTCAACCATGGTACACAAAATACCATCTATAAAAGTACAACCTTGATACAGATTGGCTACACCATCAAAAGACTACACCCAGTGCCACTCCTTCCAGTGTGGCCAATATATGCTCAGCCTCTCCAAAATCAGACACCAAGAGATTAGAACAATGTCTCTTGGTCTGAATTCAGCTGCAATATTCAGACTGGTTGCGGTACAACACTGTGTGAGAAACATTTTCTAGGTCCATTTTGCCCACCCCAGTAACACCAGTTCAGCAATGTTTAAAAACCACTGCCTTCTTTATCAAGGTAGTGCATCATGTCACAAGTCCGAAATCATCTCCAACTAGTTTACTGAACATGACAGTGAGTTGACTTTCAGTCTGATCAGATGTCAATCCAACAGAGCTCCACTGAGATGAGGGGAACTGGCGATTTGCATTATGGATTTGCAGCCGGCAAATCTGCTGCAACTGCATGATGCTGTCATGACAGTATGGACCGTAATCTATGATGACTTTGCGTCTCGAAGAATTAAGGAAGTTTTGAGGATCAAATCCAACACATCAAATCTAATAAAGCAGCCAGTGAGCTCATTGTTGAAAACTGTGCATATTTTAAACACATTTTTTTTTTTTTTACTTTTATTTTAGGGCTGGGGGTAAAAATATCTGTACTCACCATTTGGAATCTAACCGTTTCAGAATATTTGTTTGTTGTCCTGTAACATAAAATGCAGCATCAGCATACAGAAAAAGCAGCAAAAATATGAAAATCTTTTAATTGCAGTTCTATAATAAAGCTAACAAAGGTTTTAGTCAACAGCTGCTACAATAACAACATTCTCACCCTTTGTTCTTCTGTCGCCTTGTGTTCACCAGCACCTCTGAATAACCTCTGCACTGTCTGGACATTATAAATAGACACAGCAAAGGGGCAGACAGGCCAGTGGGATGGGGCACCACTGTCACACAGCCATTAAGAACCAAGGTCAAGTTACAGCCTCCACCTCCACTCCACAACGAGAGGGTGACGATGAAAGCAGATAATCCGAGTAATTAGCAGTTCAGCTACTGCATGTTCATAACACTTTTTTAGTTTATATTTAATCCCTTCCTTGGTAAATTACTGTACTCACTTTAACAGTAGAGTTAAATGACCGTACCAGAGGGGTTACAGTGAAAGTCACAAGCAGTACTTTTACTTTTTTTTTTTTTTTCTCATTTGTATTTTATCAACTCTTGCCATGGTTCATGTTGTCCACTGGATGTCAGTCACACACTTTCGGAAATTCAACCAACATTTTCCCAGCAGTCTTTTCTTCCCTTTAAAATAATAATAATTAAAAAAAACACACAATCTTACATGAATTAGGTGACACTTGGTATTACGTTGTTTGCAACTTGCTTTAAAATGTGTGTGTTTAACAGCACTGAAAAATAATGATAGTTTCTCAAGCTTCTCCAGCAAAAAGTGTCTGCATGGAAAAAAAAATTCTCATCATGTCGAAGTAAATCCCTAATTACAACTGCAGTAGTTAAAAAGTGTCTGCAGCTGTTAGGTTTCTTCATAATAAAAAAAAAAATCTCCATCTCTCAGACAGGATTGTCATTCATACGTTTTATTTAATCAATTTAATTCTCTCAGAGGCAATGCTGTTCAAAACAGTGGGATGCTTAACTAGTCTAAATAGCTATAAGTAATTACACTAATTTACATTAATTCTGCTTGAACTATCCTCCCCTTTACTTACTCCACATCAGTCTGAAAACATCCCCAGCAGCTATTTCATACCCCTGTCGAAAATGTGCTGGATGCTTCTTTTTTTTCTTTCTTTCTTTTTGTCCTGCTGCAGATCACAATGAACAGCTTATCTGAGCCAGCTGATTTGTTCTCTATAGACCCTGCAATCAGCATACATTACAACTGGCAGACAGAGAGGAGGGACAGACACTATGGTGAAGAAAAGGGAATTCATGATCACTGTTTTATAGCTGCACAACAGCAGTTGAGAATAGAGTGTTCTGGTTTTGAGCTTAAATTATTCCAGCAAAATTACAGAATGCGTCAAAACAGGTGGAGAGAAAAAAAAATAAATCACTTATATTTGAAATTAAAACAAACTCCAGTGAGTTTTGGTTGAACATTAAGATTATGTGCATGGAAATGTTCTTCCAATAACTAATTGTAACTTGAGTAATGTTTGCCAGCTGCTGGGTATTTAGCATGCAGTCTGAAAACAGTTAGATTTTCTGCCTCACAGCAGAGATCAAAACATGTACTTACCAGAAGAGTTAAAGCTCATGTAATAACACAACAGCTTGATAATTTAATAATGTATGCATAAGCCAAATTGTGCAAAACAATACAGAAGCTTTACAAGGGTTCAAATGGTGTGTATCAAGTGGTGAAAAGCCTGGCACTTTATGACAATTTTCTAATTTTTCCAGTTTCCATTCTTGAATGTGAGAACTCACCAGGAATGGCATAATCTTGGCCTGCTTAAAAATATATTTTTTGCTAGATGCCACAGCAAAGGTGCAGGAGAGTCGTGTTATTTATACCACCTCTCATCAGCAGGTATGGGTGGTTACTGGTCTGGAGGTATGCAAACTTTCTAAAGCAAAAAATTGCTCTGTCATACTGTTCCTGCAGTTTAAAAGTCACTTTAATGAGACGCCAGTGAAAATGTCAGAATGACCAGAGTTTCCTGTACGCAGAACTGAACAGCAAAAAAAAAATTAAAACAACATAATATTCTCAGAACAAGCACTTGAATACTAATGAAATACTGGGTTTATCTTGTATTTTTACACGTATTGTATCAGAACTAATTAACACCGTTTACTTTTTATAAATAACATTCTAATAACAGCAATATTCAGTAAAAAATTATTGCTTTTCTATTTGAACAGAAGGACATTAGATGTTTTAAAACAGTATGTTGATACCAACAAACTTGAAAAATATATTTGTATTCAAGCTATACAGCGGGAGTCTTATCTCTTCATGAGCCGCTACGCCTCATTAGATCTATTATATGTCAGACATGTGGAGTGTACGCAACACAAGTCATGTGTAAAATGTTTTATTGGAGCTAAGAGTAGAATTAGTTTTGCTTGTTATTGTAGAATACAAGTTTAATATAAATATATGGCTATTAAGTGCTGCTGCAGTACTCCATCTTCCTTCCACAGTCAAAAGTTGCCCCAAAGGTATTAATGCATATGTGTGTGTGTGCGTGTGCGTGTGTGTGTGTGTGTGTACTGTGATAGACTGGCAGTGTGTACTGTAATTTTAAGAAGTACTCACTGAATCTAGAGTCTGCCTTTTATTAATATTTTTACAATTTGTTAATGGGTTTTATAAATATTATCTGCCACAACTGGCCCTTCGAGGGCATTTGTGACCTTGATATGACCCAAAATGAAAATGCCTTTGACACCTGTCATAAATTATACTGTTACCTCTTGGACAGGTGGAGCAGCAGCATATACATTAGTGATGTCTGTTTCGGACTTGGCACAAAACATGGACATTTCGAATTAATAGTGCCTGAGTTCCTTGCTGAAACTTAACTTCTGGTACTTGTTGTTGGTATACTTTCCATGATTTCTAAATTTCTTTTTAATCAACATTTAGGGTTTTTCAACCAGTTACAATGGCATTCACAATAAGCAAAGTCTGTATTGACTAATGCCCATTGTGTTGGGCAGGTGTCATGTGACCTTGTCAACGCATTGGGCTCAGAAATAATTCACAATCCACAACTAGAAGTCAGTAAACATGCTAGCATTAGCCCTGTGCATCAAGAATTTCCTTGAAAGGCCTATCAGTATGGTCAGATGTTAGTTTACTGAAAACTGTAGGTGTAAAAACAGAGACTGAAAAATTTGGCGAGTCTAGTGAACAACACAGAATAAAGCCAGCTTAGTTTTGAAACATTTATAGGCACTAAATTGATTAATGAAGTATTGGACTGTGACTTTTTATCAATAATTTATTTATTGTAATTAGACAATCAAATGTTGACCTTTTGTTTTATTAGGCCTATTAAATCTTTGCAAATACAATTCATGCAACTATTTACTGTAAGCACACTCTCAAGTGTTTCTTTTGACAAATAACCACATTTCTAAAAATTACTGAAATATCTGCTCTCAAAACTCTCTGAGAACTTTAATTTTCACTGGAAATAAAAAGATTATTTTTGGAATGTGTAAAACTGCAAATAAATTACTGTGCATATACATTTACTATTCATTAGTGTTTCAGTTGTACATTTGTTTCATAAAAAATATGCAATTTAAATAATTTCCCCAACAACTGTACAAAAAAAATGAGTGACTAAATCAAGTTTGAAAAGGAGGCAGTTGAGTAACAATCTGTTTATCTAAAGAAATAAGGCTTTTAAACAAATTCAGCAAATGACTTTTCAGCTTGAGATGTTGTGCAACATATAGTGCCTCAAAAAAGGAGATAATTACAGTGTGTTCATTTTCTGTAACATGGATTTTAACAATGCTGAGCTGTGAGGTTAATGATTCCTACAAGCTCCGTGTCATTTAACTCAAACCTAATGTTCTGAAATATAATTGGAAATCTTAAGATGTCAGAGAGAAACTTTGATTAATATTTAAGGCTTATAATAGCTGTCAGCACACAGCAGGACACATTAGCATCACTGCTTTTAAGTTGAATATTTGCTTGTTTCGACTAAAACTTGAGAACTGTAATCCAAGTAAGATACAGTCTACTGAAGCTCCTATATGTCTCACTATATCCTCTTGCTTTTTTTTTTTTTTAGATTTTTGTCTTTTATATCCATTTCCTTTAAAGACTGCCCCCGTTTTGAAGCTCCTGCCTAGTTTATTATACCTGACAAAACACATTAATAAGCTGAAACCACTGGGAGAGCAGGCTGAAAAATGTACTTCTGCTGAATTTTCACTAAGGAAAAAGGAGAGTCTTCCAGTTTGTATTTATTACTGAGCACAGCCCAAGAGGACCTTCAAAAAGCTTTAGAAATGTTATGGAAATGTGCTATGAAAATGCAAAAACCCAGTGGTGGGCTCAAATAATAAATGAGGAAAATCCTCAAATAAAACAAAAGGTGTGTGGGATGCGTGGATTGCATGTTCAATTTCATATTAATCAAAGATAGATTCTTTCTTTTTCTGCCTCCCATTTAATGTTGGGCACTGAGTTAACTGCATTCATGAAGCACTGTTGTAGGGTCATGAATATAAATAGACGTTTGTGCTCACAACATTATTTTTTTTTTTTAACTAAAACTAAGAAATGGTTCTATTGCAGTGTAAGCATTTTTAGTTAAAGGTCAAATATAATATTCAGAAGCCAAAAAAAAAAAAAAAACATGAAACTTCTCCTGGAAATATTTCTTTTAGTTATTGAAGTCCAGCTAAATACTGATGAGTAAAATAAAAACTGATCATGTGCAAAACTGTGAGACTGTCACTGGTTTTTATTCACTGCTGTTTATATTTTGTTCCCACGAACTGTAACATATTCCTGAATGATAACTGATTTTTTAACAGCAATTTTTGAGATTATTTACTATTGCAAACTATGGGCAGTTAAGTCACTTAGTAGGGTGAGGGTTTGGTGAGTCTCCAACTTTCTTGACATTTCTCCTGACTTCCTTCTCCTATTAGTTTGCCACATTAAATTTTGCCTTTTATGTTTAGTAATTTGAACTGGAGGCTTTGCTGCCACTATGTTTGTTTGAAGCATTACGTGCAGATTCCTGGCTTCACGGTTCCAAACATAAAATCGTCACTTTTCTAAAGCTTTTGGCTGCCATCTGCACACTTTTTTAAAAACAATGTTTACACATTTCTCAATTTTTGACGTACACAGGAACATATGTGTAAATAAAAAGGAAAATTAAAAATAATATATGCATTTTAAATTATTCAAAATCATCAAAATTGTAATTTTGACTCAAATCAAAACATATTGTCAATTAATTACATGTATAGTGATGAAACTTCTCTGGGACCTTCAACAGTATGAAAACAGAAAAAATGTGCAATAATGGGAAGTGTATTATCTAAACAACAATTCAGCATTTTAAACAGCTTGAGGCGGAAAGCAGTGAAGCATTCTGTTTCATCTTTTTTATGTTGTGGAATCTGATGGCAACATCTCGACGTTACTGATGAGGGTAAAAGGAGTTTGTCACAACGTTTAGTGTCCTGTTCCTCCACCAGTCCTGAAACAGATCCTACACAGAACACAGTCTGATGCTCATATCTTTTGTTGTCTGCCATTTTGCACATGGAGCATGAGATGAGATGTACACAAACACATATTAAACCGTAACTATATAGAATGTTGTAAAGGTGCATGTAAGGAATCGGTTTGTCACAAATTGTCTTTATTTTACCGACATTTTGACTGGAAGTAATATTAACATTTTGGACAATATTTGGAAGGAGCTAAAGACTGGAGTAACAGAAAAGACAACTTTCCATCTCAAAGACTTGGAGCTGATCACCAAACATAACGCATCAAAACGCCAGGGGGAACATACAAAGAGAACTTAATTGTTGCAATACCAATTAATATTTTTCCACTGATGATGAACATAAACCCGTTCAGGAGATTCCAGAGAGATTTAATTGACCTATAATGGTTGTTTTTGGACAGGAGTACCTGGACAGAACTTATCCAGGCAAACGGAGAACATAAAAAACCCCAGAAAGACCCCAGGCTGGCATTGGTACAACACCACGAAGCTAACAGCTGTGCTAACATATATTCCTGCCATGTTTGATAACATATAAAAAAAATTATAACTAAGAAAACCAAAAAAAAAAAGATTATTTTTTCAAACTTTACATTATCCTTTTAAACATACCAATCAAAAACAAACATATTTATTAATAATGAGAATAATTCCTAATCTGAGTTTTTGGAGTAATTTTGTCGTGTATTTTTGTTTAGTTGTCATATCAATTATATAGTATAAATTTCACATTACACATGGAAAACCTTTAGAATGTATTTTTACATCACAAAATGTTGGCATTTCAACACATGTGTGGACTTTTGAGAGCCACTGCATGTGACTTTAGGTTGGTAATATACTATATCGCCCTTCTACACCACATGCTCCAACATTTAGCTAGCAGACGCAGTCGAAACGTCTGCAGTCAGCTTCACCACAGCTTTTCACTGCGCCATTATGCTGGTAACACTCCCCACACCACCATTTCCCTGAACATTTAATGAAGATGGTGTCAAAAATGTTTTCTTTAAAATTTCCCCTCCGCTGGTCTCGCCTTACTCTTCTTACACCTGGCTGAGTAACAAGAAGACAGTTTGAAAGCCCGGACTGGTGAGCATAAAATTGTTTATAGCCCGTTCAGTCTAGCTTCCAGCTTTTCTGCACCTGATATTCTGCTTTTAATTATCAAGACTCATTAAAAGCGTCTTTTAATGAAGTCTGTGCAGGTTTCCCCGAGGACAGCGCACTTTGTGTCATTTTACATCATTAATGCAGAATACGCAGAAGCCCGACAAAAACCTCCAAAGTTGTAAATGAGACATTTCACTCCACTCGTTCTGCTAATGTCAGGAGCTAATAACTGCAAAGAGAGAGAGGGGGGATGGGGAGGGTATGATGTCAGGGAAGTTTTTCAGCTTCGTGTCATTTCATGCCCAATATACAGCCATAATAAATGATAAATTGCCTAAAACTCATAAAAGAAGTAAAAAAAAAAAAAAGTCTTGTTGCAGACAAGTTGGGTGATAAAGCTCACTGGAGTCATTTATTGGCTCAGACTTTTCTCAGTAGAAAATGGCGTAGGCTTATAATGAACATATTTTTACAGGTTCGGTTGATCTTAAAGTAAATGTCAATAGTGCTTACCTTCAACTGGCTGCTCACTATTTACACGCAATTTGATTCAGATATCTGGATACTTTTATTCATAGATTGAGGTTACAGTGAAAAACACCCACTCTGTTTATTTAATTGTCTACTTTATGTAAAGAAGCGTATAGAAGTGTTAAACCAGCCCTAAACTTGTGTTTTGCTTCCAATCCAAATAAAAAAAAATTAAATGAAGAGCAACAGCTCTGTGTTATTTTTAAAATGACTTTTGCTCGTTTTATGTTTCTTTTTCCATCTTTATACTGTATATTAAACTGTAGCATCATTTTATAACCAGATAATATAAATTGCCACTGTTTTTTTTTGTTTTTTTTTAAACATGCAAAAACATTTACGCAACCGGCAAGTTCTCACGCCTCAAAGCTAAGCAGCTCCGCGACGCCACCCTGGGAATATTACTCCATTTTAAAGCACGCAGCTTCATGTATATTCAAATATTTATGACAACTGGGACGGGATTTTAAGTTAAAAGACAATTCACTAAATTCAAGATTAAAACTATCTAAAAATACTTGCCTGAAAAGGAAAGGAGAGACGAAATAAACACAACAGGAGCTGCGGTTATCGGTAGAAGAGAGGTGGGAGCGGACAGCATCCACCAAACAGCAAAACAAAGAAAACAAAACACTTAAGGCAGCAGACACATGGTGAGACAACCCAAACCCACAGCGCCCTAAGCTAAATATAACCAAAGGAAAATAAAATCAGTAGATTTCAATATAATAATTCAACAAAATGTATCTAATAGCTGAAAATAAGATGAATTTCACCCCAAACAAGTTCATACGATAATATCTAAAACAAAATTACATGGGCTGCGATCACAAAATTGAAGTAAATAAAAAGAAAACTACTGGAAGAACTTAACACTGGGATGAAACCCAGTGGATAAATGAAGAAATAACTCAAGTTTCCGGTCTGATTCCCGGCTCACTGACATTAGTTGCAGGTTTTTTTCCTTCTCTCTGCCTTTCTTCCTTTCTTCCTGTCCAGCTACTATTGAAGAAACGACAACTTTTTAAAATCTTATTTGTTCTCAGCAACCTGCTTATGCAAAAGTCAAACTATGTTAAACAAGCTAAAGCTACTATTCTTTGATTCTGTTCAATAAGATAATCAGTTAAAGAGCCAATGATCTCGTTTGGCTGTTTAGTTGTCTATGCAGTGGCAATTATGCTTTAATTCGACTTTTACCTATCAAATCGGTCAATTAGGAGTATGTTAATATAATCAGTTATTAAGAATAAGTCCGTCATAAAATGCTCATAAATTACAAAACATACTGATATGAGCAAAATTGACAAGTAAATATTGGTGCGGAACATATAAAGCTACTGCTCGTATATTATTTTGCAAATTATAGCTGGTTTACCTGCTACATGTACAGAAAAAAGCAGCAGAAAAATGTCATGCGACATACATTGGCAGAGATAATTTCAGGTTACTTTCAGGCTGAGCTGAAATGCTCTCTGTGTGTTTCTGCTGGTGTGGGTAGAGTGATAAGCAGCAGACACAGATAAGGGACCTCAGTGGAACCACAGGTTGTGACTCCAACCATTCCCTGTTTACTTTCCCAACTATTTCAGTAATGCTCGGTGGAGGCATATTCACATACACCCTACATGCGTTGATGTTATCTGCACAAAGCGCTGTGAACATGCAGCATTTCTGTGTTTTCCTTCGCTGTGATTGCTGTAGCGTACAAGCAACAGACAAGAACGATATGGACGATACTAAAGTAAGTTATATCGCTCTGCCTCCTGGGAATAAACATACTGGATTATGCAAAGCAAAAACAGCTTGCATTGGAAATCGCCATAAGTAATAAGTACACCTCATGAAATTAACACCTTAAGCCCCAAAGTGCGTTTAGTTAAGGTCTGCTTGAATAAAGAACCACAGGTGACAACATGAATTTTAGTAATAATAATAAAACTAATCATAATGTAATTTACCAAACATCTGCTGTGGTACACCTTGAAATAATTTAAACTTTCACTTTGACTTGCAAACTAGATCCCTACATTGTATTGGTCAGAGGTGGGCACCTCTATGCTAATCTGCAGATGTTGAAGCTAATTTTTTACTTAGCATCTTGAAAACATTTAGAGCACCTAGCTTCCCCTGAATAATTTTTTTCTGGATACATTTGACTGTTTGGAAACTTTCTGCTGAATGAAATTCAACGTACGTGTTTAAGTTTTGGTAATTGTCTGCGACGAATTCTTCGAGTAGTTAGACGTTTATATTCATGCTGTTATTTAGAAAGGTGTGAACGCTGTTTAAGCAGCGGCTCCATCTCCTCTTCTAAGGTTCTGTCTTTTTTTTTATCCCTAATAACTTTGTTTAACACATAAAAGATACAAGAACAAAATAAACAGTAGAGAACAAGATATAAAGATTATTTACATTACAAAACATGTAAATAATTATGTCAAAATGAATTTGGTGCTCAAGGGTTTGAGTCTTCCCAGGGCAGCTAGCGCTTTAGCATTAGCTTCCGATAAATACAGAGTTGGTGTAGCATTGTAGCATTAGCGGAACTAATGTTTATGATTAAACAACTTTAAGGTTAAACAACTAACTTTAGATAGCCCTTCCCACCACTGACGAAACTGTACTAAAATTTACAGCAACGCAAGGCAGACAGAAAAAATAAATCACAATGTAGTAAAGCATAAAAACACTGAATGTGTTGAAGTACTAATGTAATAAAATTATATTTTACAAAAAAAGGTATTAATTTGTTATATATTTAATACTTTACGTTTGTATTTGTCTACTTCTGTTTTAGTAAAAGAATAAATTCATGTAATTAATGACCAAATGGTTTATGTTAAATTGTGGCACTCTTGGACCTCTATAATCCTCCTGCAGAAGTTTTAAAGATACAATTTTTTAATAGAATAGAATAGGAAATAATACAGTTAAAATCTAAAAAGACATAGAAATAATGTAAAAATAATATGACAGGAACCGATGCATAGACTGCAAACGATGTCTTTAAACACCTACAGTGAATGACTAATGATACTGATTTAATCTAATTACAAATACTGGTCTAATAGCTCCACTGGAGCCCCGCTAAATTAGAGAAAATGATGGACAGCAACAGCTTGTTGTGTTAGCAGCCAAACAAGCTCTTCACTTGTGCAGCGACTGCATTAAGGCCGGCTCTGAGCCAGTGAGCTTTGTACTCATTCAATCAATAAAATTGCGACGATAAAACACACTATATGTGAAATGTGTGCCAGGGGGAGTGCAGGAAATTCTGTGAGAAAACAGAAAAGACCTCTGGCATACAAGCAGTCGCTTCTTTTCACCTGGAAAAGTCAGGATATTGTCGGCTGAGCCACATAGAGCAGAAATGTATGAAATTCCCTGCTGTGCTGTTCTCCAATTACTGCCATCGATGTTTACCCCTGAATTGGCCCAGACTCTCACAGCATGCCCTGTTGGTCCCAGTCTCATACAACCGTTGCCTGCAGCTCCTCTCCAAACGGGGGCGTGACTCAGCCACACAACTCCGAGGAAAATGCCACTCTCATGCTCCATTAGCCTTCGCGTCCCCAGCGGATGAAGAAAAATGTATTCACTGCTGGGATACTGGTGCCTCAGACATCTAAATAGCGACCATTCGTCCTTTCCGCCGCGTCCTCGACCCTCGGTGTGACCATATGACTGGACGCACGCTTGTGTCAAAATCAGCAGAGAGGAAAGTAACTCCATAATCACAGGATGCGGAGATCAGGATGTTGACAGATTGCTTTACCCCGGAATTTTACTGAAAGATGGAGAGTATGTTATGTCGCGTGAATATAAGTGACTAAATAGGCACATCAGTCATGTGCATATAAGAGGTGATTATTGCTGCAAAGCAGTCACTTTTACTCCTGGTTTAGAGAGTTTAACACAGGGGAGAGGATGATAGCTTTACGGATCAGAGATGTGTACATGCTGAAGACGCCATGTTCTAAATTGTGTGGATTTTCCAGTGCTCTGTCCAGAGGGAAATCATGGAGTTGTCTCTGTCAGGCAGCCAATCCTGTAGCTCTAAATGGGATGAATCACAGAGCAAATGCTCAGGTCACTGCTGCAGTATTGATTATCAATGGAAGATGTCTGACTCTTTTTCTGGAGTCTCGGTCTTTCACCCTGCCTCTCACACACGCATGTCTCCTCTGGCACACACAAGCGCACAGCTAAATTAAACTTTGCTACAAGTTTGAACTTATTTGCAGTCAGGCCGCATGTTCAAAATGTTTATGCACAAAACCTATCCAGTCAACATTGCATACAGCACCTGATTGCTTCAAACTCCACAAGCAATTTACAGTGGGGAGTGTTTTTTTTTTTTGCTGTGGGTGTTTGTTGAACATACAGTATCATTCATTGTGCAGACATTAAATTTGAAAGCTTCGTGGGGTATTTATTGAAGTCCTGACCCTGTCCTCTGCTCATTAAATTGATTCATGGATTCAATAAGTGGGGCACAGGCGGCAGGTGTGCGTGTCGGAGCCACACAACTCTCACAGGCATCCATCACACTGATCAGGTATCTTCAGCTTTTTCTCCATGCAGCACTCTCACAAGACCCCTGCAGATGTTGCTGGCCAACAGCCCAGACTGGCTTGATGCTATATAGAATGCAGAAACCGAAAAACAAACAAAAACTTACATAAAGATGGTAAGTGAAATGGCCAATACTGAATAACTCATGCACACTTATACAGACTTGTAAATCATGTCCCACTGGCTATTTAGTCTCAGTCTAACTCAGATTTGTTTAAGTTAATCATATTTTGGGTTATCTCCAAGAATGTCTGCCACTACGTAGCTTAAAATGACTTTATCAGCCCATCATGTTACCTGTCACAGCTCAATTTCAGTTGTTATAAAACTGCTCTGCCTCCACCAACCAATATCTCCAGAGAAAGAGAAAAAGTTACAGGTAATAATCAAGTCTTGGGAGTATAGCTGAAATTCCTAAATGTTGATTTATTGTACCTGTTACACTTCATGATCATAGTTAATGTCTCATTGTGACAAAGTGGTTCAGTTTGTGTTCACCACTTGCCCCTTACTCTTATTTCTGATTCCCTTACTTTATATAGTTGGTTATATTGCTTCATTTAAACATTACTTTGCAACTTTGCTTCACTTACTATCCCGGGTTTGTTTGTGTCAGCAGTATGTTGGAGTTTCAATCTATTTAGGTTAAAGCTCCTACGTCTGGATTATTGGTTGAATTTGTTTATTTTGTTTCAAAGTATGTTCATGGTATTTGTTTTCCTTTTTACTCACCATTGTTTGCCCCTTGTAGATCTGCAGCAGGGCAGGAGTACGGGAGGGTCCGGCCCAGTACTTCCTGCTTAAATGGCTGAATGATGTCATTGATGCTATATAGAATGCAGTACCTTGTTGGGTTCTACCAATTAGATGGTTTTCTTTGCTTGTTTTTCTTTAAAGTAACTTTTTGAATTATATTGTATTACATGGTTTATTTTGCAGACCACTTCATTATGTAGATTAGTTTGTAAATTAGATTAATAATTTTATTCTTGTTTCTCTGTTTAGATTTTGGTTTTTTATGACCACTGTGTTGGTCCACTGTGTTGTCAGTTGGCTATAAAAACAGTGAGTTCTTGGAAGCCCAGGATGGTTGTCAGACTCAAACGTAACAAACAAACAAAAGTCATCAGAAGAATCTGGAACTGGTGGCTGATGCTGTTTTTTTGTTCACCTTGCTGATCCTTGACCACACTACTTTACACTCATTACCTTTAGGATGTTCCCAAATAGCAAAAGAGCTGTTGATTCTACAGTATGATGTAGAATCAACATCTGAAAATGAAGAGCACAACTGTCTATTGTGGACAGAAAACAACTTACATTGACAACAAAGACATTGACAAAAAGACACCTCTAATAGGGATTTGTAGAGTATATATCTTTACTTATTGGCATCACAGACAAGAGTGAAGTGAGGATACTTGTTTTCACCAAAGATAATTCTACACAGGAAACGGGGTAGAGGTTCTTTAGAGGTTTTTTACCTACCAAAAACATCCTTTTTGTTGGAAGTCACTTTTGTGATAAGATTATCAAACAACTAAAACCTTGACTTTAGGGAAGGAACTACCCAGGCCTGATGGATGGGGATGCAACACATACAGATAGCTCTGGCAGTGAGTCGCCAGCCAGACCATCAAGGTGAAGTTGTTTTTGAGCATCAAGTTTCAATAATAAGAAATCAACTTGGTTTAATGTGCACATCCATGAATCAGATTTTTAAGTTAAATCAATAACTACTCTCAATTATTAGCCACAGAAGCAACTTGTTTTTTCCTCTTGTTAACCACATGTCAATGTTCGCTTGAAATGACATTTTAGGACCAAACACCTTGGTGTGTGAAAACAATTGTAGATGGGCTGGTGGAGTTTACGGGGCTTGACAGACTTTGAAATAACATTTTCACAATGACGTTGTTTCTGCAGGGCAGTAACACTTTCATAAGTAAAGTACAGACCGGATGTGTTGACACTTTCAGCTGCTTCCATTCATCGCTACTGTATTTTATGCCCGAACATGGCTCACTAATGCAAGTATCCTGTTTACACAGCTGTTTAGTAAAATGGGAGTGTTGGCATTTTCTACCTGAATAATAGCCTCAATTTTGTGGCCATTTGCCATGTTTTGACTGGGCCATCGAGCACTTTCACATCCCAAGCTATTGCTGTCGCACTGCATTTCTCCTCACCTGACAGATTACCCTACACTCATTCATCCAAATATCTCACATACACGCTGCACACTTTAGCCTTATAAGTTTTGTCCTAGATGTCCATTATTTATGAACTAATTCTTCAGTTATTTATGTAATAAGTATAACTTCACCCCTCTTCAATAACCTTCAACAGTTTCTTCCTGTCTTGTGAGTTCTTCTACTTTTTTCACGTTACTTGACATTCAACATGGAAATAAATTTACAACGTTCCCCATCAACCACACCATTCCAGAGAAAAATACTTGTGGACACATATCCTGAGGCAGTGCTCACCTTATAATTGCACTCATCTTTTCACTCTTTATTTGCACATTTCTGTCTCGTTTCTGTCTTGAGATTTGAGTAAAGAAACAGAGAAGTTCTCAAGCTATATATATCTTAATTAATTTTTTAAGTGGAAAGATTAACAAATACATACATACAGAACAGTAAATGACAAGTAAAATTACATGGACCACGAGACAAGATAAAAATCGACCAGTTTGGAAGCACAATGGCACTAGGAGAAATGATTAGCATCTAGATAAGGATTATTTGTTATAGTAAATTCATTCTCCTTTTTCGTTGCCATAAACCATATTAACAAATCCACCAGCGCATTTTCACTCACAGTTGTTCTGACAAAGCTCTTCTGTCTATGTTCTTCTGTCCTCTAGGTGCAATTTGGGAACCGAGACATCTTTTAAGATGTGCTGAGATTGATTTCTGCCTCATGGGCCGGTTTTGGTGCAAGATGTCTTTGTAGTCCCTGAACATGTGTTCTCTCCTAATTCTGTCTTTCATCCTGTCCTCAGGTGATGTCGTTGGTAACAGTGTAAGCAAAAGGCTTTACATGGGACTCACAGCAGTTTAAAAGTTTACAGCAATCAGGACTGGTTCGCACCCTGTCTGAATGTCTGCAGCTATAGGCGCTATTCACACAGTTTGAATATAAATAATCACAATTTCAGCTATGTGAAGATGACTTGTTGTTTAATAAGATAATCATGAATGGAATGTCACGTGAAATGATTGTGTTAGTGTAGCCTGAGGTTTTATTCCATAACTTTGCTAAATCATACATTTTTGTCAAACGGGTAGATGGGTCTGGTGCAGTGAAGGAAGAAGGCACAGCATTTATGGCATGAATTGTAGCATCCCGACTCACAGGTAACACAGTTAATACAACCTCTACAAAAACAAACAACATAATAAATATTACACTATTGCTTTAAAGAAAATCTAGGACATCATTTATATACGTATTTGTACTGTTTGATATTCATTGGATCTATAAACCAGTGGTTGAGAAGGGTTCACACTTCATGATGAAGGAAAGGCATACCAGCGACATCCCGCACTGATAGCCTGGTCATTGCCTTCCAAGGTAATCCGCTTGATTCTCATCTCCCTTCACTGCTCCAGACATTGATCCAAAATATACATCATAGCTAGATTTGGAAGGGATAAAGCTGTTTAACATTAAGCTTTTATAATGGCAACTACAGTGAACCATTTTGAGAATCTAAAACTATTGCTTTAAAGGGATCCGAGATTAATAGAACACATTGGCCTAAATATGTTATAATTTTAATATTAAACTAAAAGTTGTTGTTTGTTTTAAATAAAAATTCATAATTACTTTAAAAAATGGATCTTCAAAAATTGTGTGCAAGCTGTTCCCAGGACAAAGGTAGGTCATAATGGATTGGAGCCAGAGTGATGGAGCCTGACGAGGACAAAACGTAAATGTTTCTCAAATAAAGTCTAAATATTATTTGTTATATACCGTATTTTCCGGACTATAGAGCGCACCATACGATAAGCCGCACTTACACATTTTTTTTTAAATAAACTGGAAACGTACATATTAGCCGCACCGGGCTATAAGCCGCTGGTATCAGCGCCGCTCTCGGTTTTCTATAAAGACGCAGCCGATTTATTAGGACGCAGAGGGCTGCGTCATAATAAATCTGCTGGACTTATTAAGGTCGCAGGCCTCCGACTCCAACGCCGAACCATGGATTCGTTCACGCCGAGTTTACGTGCAGCGGCTCTTTGTACTGCCAGATCGATAGCCTTCAACTTAAAAGCTGCATCACATGAGTTTGAAAACATTTCTCCGTCGTTACTGCTGCTAGCATGTGCTTGTTCTAAATGAAAGTCAGCACTTTCTTCATTGATTTCCAATTTTGACTTCCGATGATTCACTTCCTGCTAACGAGCCCCCTGGTGGTTGAAGAAAAATCCACAGAA